>RXPK01004939.1:0-13240 GCA_004143645.1 Protaetia brevitarsis | reverse complement strand
TACAATATCAAAATCGAAAACATTTAACAATAATCATTAATTAACATATTTCTTCGGTTTTTTTTTTTTATCCAATAAAAGTTATTGTTGATAAAAATTTTTTTGTTTCTGTCAGAAATTGTCTTTTCGACTAGCAATATAATAATTTATACCCCCCATTTCATGAAGGTGGAATATCATAATTAAAGGAAATTCTTAGCCTACTAGATGTAATTCATTTTGTACACACTGTACAATAAGATATAAAATCATAAAGAAATAGAATTTTTTTCTAATAAACTTTATTCCTTTTTACATTACTTATCTGAGAACTACAGTGTTGTGGTTTGATGCGTGTGTGTCCTTGACAAGGATGTTGGTGATGGTGTCTCTGACGACGATGCTGTTGATACCATGATACATGATGTTGGCGAACTGTGTGGCACAGGTGGGACTACAATTTCTGGTTCATTCGTCATGCTACAAAAAAATTTGCATAATATTGTGCAGGTTGTAATCAAGGTGTTAGTTTTACTAGAACAATTATATATTTTATAACATTTGATGACAAAAAAAATATTTATGTAACAATTACTTTTCATATTAAAATAGGTATAAATGCAATATAATGCTCTTAAAATAATACTGCTTTAAATTTATATTTATTTTATTCATTAAAATTTGTTTTTCCTGATGATTTGTTAGCTGATGACTTAACTCTTATAAATTAAATAGTAGTAGAGAAATGCTTCTTACCTTGTATATAATAGAAAATTCGCTTCTGCTGTTTCACTTCCAAATTGTAATTTGTAAGTTAGATTTTTACTTATACATGTAAGTTTAATCCAATTTCCCCCACATTTTTCAATTATACAATCATTCTTGTACAGATACTGATCAAACTGTGGATCTTCAGCATTAATAGCTATGATTGTCTTCAAGGTCGCCACCCAACATTGTTGAACGTATGGTTGAGCAAGAGGTCCTATTAGGAATTGTATATATACGTCCTTAAAAACGTACATCATGCCGTTTGGATTTTTCAATCTAACCATGTTTCTATTTGAACAATATAAAAGCATACATTTACTAAAAAAATCAACAAAAAAAGGGCATACCTTACTTTTTTGTGAAATCTCTTTTTTTGTGAAAAACAATTCCAGATGTAAGATACAGCTGTATACAACTGTGTACACAGACACTATCAGAGTTACTATCTACATACGACACCTTTTGCGTATCGACCAGATATCTTACGCAACTTTAGCGATCTTTTGTATCTCTGTTTTTTCCTAGTCGCCATAAAAATAGTATTTCTTGGTAATGAGGCTTTATTTACTCACTCTTCCTTCTTGAGAAACTGTAACCCTGTAACTCCTTCAATTATCGTAAATGTCTTACAATAGTTACCTACACTCCTACACATACCAAGATCAACATAAATATACATCTACTAAACGATAGATGGCACGCTTAAGTTTTAAAATATAGTTTATATTTTAACAAATTCTTAATTTCTCTTTCTTGGAATAGAAATGTATTAGAACTAAATTATTTTTATTATTTGAACAATTTAAATTTTATTATTCAAGATGTTTAAATTAATAATAACTTGATTTCAGGACTACTTTTTTTTTCATGTGTAAACAGGGTTGTTGCAAAAGCCAATCAGAATACAGTTTTTTTTGACACTTTTTAAATTGTTCGTATTTTTGTTCAAGTCAAAAATGATTTTTTTTAAATTTATTCTTAGAGTGTTGATTTAATTATAGCTATATTGATTTTTTAGAGCCTTTTTCACACAGATGCAAGTAATATGATCAATAAATAAATAAAACACACAAACATAAGGTTCTTTTTTTTTTGGGTGAAAAGAAACCAGGAACGAACGCTTTATTTTCTTCATAAATAATGTCATACGCACAAGAACAAACTTCAGTATAATTACATTGTGTGAAACTTACAAAATACGGTTTTCTTATCTCAGTAAACTTAACCTAAATTTAAAAAAAAAGTTTAAACAAAAAACTACAAATTCATTCGTGATTTAAATATACAGCGCCCTTCAATTTATTGCATCACTTCAAAACAATTAGAATTATTATAAAAACGGATTTATCAATAATAATAATAATTAAAATAACATTTCACTGCACTACCAAGAGATTTATTTTAACTTTTTATTTATTTGAATTGCGCTGTACATTCTGCACATACTATCAAATAGTGGTGTGTGGTATATCGAAATGGAAAATATCTTTTTTTTTTTAATAAATATATTTTATTAGAATGTGATGCAATTCTCTAATATATTTATTTATATATATATGTATAATAAATCGCAAAATGTAAATATGAAACGCTAATTTGAGTCAGGAAATCTTGATATGATTTAGCAAAATCTATCTAACCTATAATTTTTAATTTATTTCAGTTTTTATTCTTTAATCATTTATACTCGTTCACGAGTTCCACCTCGCTATAGCCAAAGTGTATGAGAAATGGCTTCGAAAGGCTGGAAAATGGTTGCTGCATCGTTTTGTACATGTTGCTTTTCTTTTGTTTCGTATTTTTTTTTTACTTTTTTCTCCTTATAATATATTATAATACAACTTTCTCTTATTCGTCTTGCCATTAATTAGAATCTAAGGGCGTTTATTTATTTATTTATAAGTAGAATAACTTGCTCGGTTTGAAATGGTGATCTCACAAAATGGTCGACAAACAGGTGAGAGAAAGTTTAATATGTTAAGTTATGTAAATAGATTTTAGATGAATAATTGTCGCGATTTCGTTTATTGTATATATAATGTAATTATTATTGACGTCAATGTGGTTGTAGGTGATAAAGTAATAATTTGTTGAAATATGTATTAGAAGAAATACAATTACCTAATGTAAAATAAATAAATTAAAAAAAGCATGTATCTTATACTTTAGTTGATCTAAAGATCACAAATTAGAATGCTCAGGAATTAAAATGAAAATTTAAAATACTTATATGTTGCATGTATTGTTTGTTATGTGTTTATTTTCAATTTGGTGGAATAATAGACCTTTCTTGACAAATTGCAATTTACTATATCACTTTGCTATTAATTTATGGTTTTGTAAGAATTCGAAATTCCATCCTGTATAATGCGAGAATTTAAATTCATTTTATTAATACATAGTTGATAGGTACCGTGGCATTTGCTGAGTAGCGTCTGCCTCACAGGAAACAATTATCTATTTTCGTTTAAGACTCGCGTAATTAAAATAATATGGTATTTGTTTGTATGTTATCAGCTTTTTGTTTATTGTCGTTACTTTGCGTTCAGCAATTCTGCACGGTCTCTCAAGTCGGACGTTGAAATTCTGAAAAATAAGCCTTCGGTTCATACTTGCGCCCGCCTCTCAAAGAGAACGCGAACTAGTTATCGGTGCGAATTGATGTCACAATCAAAAGTTTAAAAACCCTTAACATTGCGGTTACAATTAATTAGTTCGGATCCTTCAATCTAGCTTCAGGATAAGCACGCGTCCCCTTCGTCGAGTGTTTCTAATTCTTAAAATTAAAACTTCTCATCTTAAAATTTTGCATTTAAAATTAAGCCTAAGAAAATCGAGAACAGGAAGCAAAAGCTTTCCTCGAGAGGTGATTAGTGATTTTGTACTAAAACCGTTTAAAGTCCCCCTTTTATTTTGCTTAAATTTTTATAGGTGTTGTGAAAGTTTTGTGCCTTAAAATTTGGATTACGAGAAGAATTTTTTTTTTTCCCACATCGGCTGTAAAATGTTCCAAAATTTCTTGCTTAAAACTAACCAATGCAATTACGTGAAACCGTAACTCGTTCGCTCTCTCTCTCTCCCTTAATGAAAATTAGTAAGGAAAATTTACCTGAGCTTATGTTAATCAACAGTATCAAATTTTAAAATATTCAACAATACAAAATTTGTGTTTTGTTTCCTTTTGTTCACTTGTTATTTTATTTAATTGTGTAGTTTGTTAGTTTTTTTTTCAATGTCTTAAAATATTCAATATATAATTGTAGAAATATAAGTCATTCTATTATTTCGCCATTTAAAAGAAGTTCAGTTTGAACCCTTAGAAAGGGGTTGGAGAGGAAGTTATCATCGGTAAGAGAAAGCCGACGAGAAGGGTAAGTCGACAATCATTAGGCTAACTAACGGCCCTGCTTCGACTGACGGTGGAAAATACAGTTGGGAAACATCTTTGGCTAAAATTACTAAAACCATTCGCTACCGAACAAAAAGTTTGTTTCCCAGCAGTGGCTCGCCGGTCAAAAGAGTAGGAGGGGTTGTCTGCGAGATGGAATTTGGCTTGTCTCATTTGAATTTGGGCTAGCCATCCCCAAAAGTTTCCAGACAAGAAAACCCGTTCCGTTACAATTTAGTTGAAACATTTAGCTTTATTAAAGTGAAGTTCTTACCTCCTAATACCACCCCTATTCTACAACCAATGGATCAGCAGGTTATAGCAAATTTCAAAGAGCTCTATACTAAAACTATGTTTCAAATATGTTTTGACGTTACCGCAGACACGGAATTGACTCTCAAAGTATTCCGAAAAGATCATTTTAACATTGTATAAGACTGATTGAGAAGGCGTGGGGAGATGTTTCTGTAAAAAGAACTTTAAACTTAGCCTGGAAAAAAGTTGTGGCCTGAGACTGTCAAAGAAAGTGATGTGGAAACAAATGAAGAAGTGTTTGATTCAGTTATTTCCTTAAGTAGTAAAAACATATTGGTACATACCAATGTTACAAGTAGGACTATGGATTTACAAGTTAACGAAGTAGACATGGAGGAATTGATAGAAAAACATGACATTCAGTTAACTACCGAAGAGTTGCAGGCATTGAGGCAAGTACAGCAAAAAAGAAGGAAATGAAGACGACAGAAATAAGAAGGAAAAAATTCCAACGAATGAACTGCAGACAATATTTTACAGTTATGGAATCAGCTGAACGAAGCTGTGAATAAGTGGCATCCAGATGAAGCTGTTGTTTCCTGAGCAACTAATCTTTACAATGACAACGTTATCAACCGTTTCAGAAGAATATTGAGGAAACGGTAGATTCAACCAACACTAGAAAGGTACTTTACAGCTCCTAGTACTAAGAAACGGAAAGCAATACATAACAATAAAGCATGACTGTTAGCACACGTCAGATCTTTCGAACAGAACCGGATGAAGAAGTTGATCCTCCTGTTAATAAACGTCGAGGAATAAACAGACAGGTGTTTAAACTTTAAACAAAATCGGCCATTTCCAAAAAAACTGTCAAACTCCGTCACCACGCTGTATATTATTTATTGTTTTATAAATGTATACTTTATTACCTTGTATACTTTATTCAAACAACAGCAAGCTTTTCGCCTATTCACGCGCTCAAAAGACGTCTTAAAGAACGCGCAAAATTCGTCATATACACGTGCCAAAACACGTCTTTTGTTTAAAATATTACCAAAATATACTTCATTTACTATAACAGACGAGGTACATCATTACTTGCAAATTCGGGCCATGCAATACCATATTATTAAAATAACCAACTAACATATAACTTATTCATGTTCAATTAAAGATACTATGTTGGTGCCTACTGCTTTTTAAATTGCATGGTTGTCACATCTTCCCAATGTATTTCCACCAATTTAGTTATAGCTGTCAACTGTCAAAGGGTTATATTCAGCATTTGCAGTAAAGTGTGGGAATTTGCGTTTATACTTGGTATATATTTATTTAAAATAAGTAGTTATTACAACTAAATCATACCGAAACCATTGTGTAAACAATCGAAGGAGTTAATAGTTTCGTTAATCGTGTATTTCGACGCAAAACGCGAGAACAACGCGCCATTACTCCCGTTAACTTTCGTGCGAGGAGTATAAAATCCATATATTTTTAATGTCATATTCTTTACAGTGTTTCGTTTTTAGAGAGTAACGTGTGCTCTAAACATTCATGTTGCAAGAATTTCATCCATGAGTAAACAAGGAATTACATCCACTAACCCAAAACGAAAATGCATACGAAATAAATGTTGTAAAAATTGATATTCTACTCATTGTCAATGTGCTATTGAAAATACAATTTATGACATGTACGGAAACAGTGAGTATATACAAATTTGTTTACAGAAGTGGTTCTTTCACATACATTTTCAGACTAACATAACACATTAAACATTTTGAACAGTGCCCTTAAAGAAAAATACATTTCTATGGTTGAAACACATTGTGGTGGTAGATATTATTTGTTGTCAAAGAAAAGAGAGTTTGTTAGGAAACGATGGATGAAATATGGCAGATCGGAGGATGCATACAATTGTATAAAGCGGATTGAATTAAATTAGTCTGGAAATTTGACGTACTTGGTGTACAACATATTGGAAACGAAATTCAGAAGTAGTAAATCAGAGAGATTGGTTTGGATAGAGAAAGAAACTTGCATACTAATCGTTACTGTGAACACTTTAAGCGATAATGGTCCCAATTAAATTTATTTTACTCACTTGTGCTTTTTTGTTATTTTTTCCACTGCTTCATGATTAACATACTTTAAATCCTGATTTTCAAGAAGAATCATCATTAATATTAACCGTAAATGTTATTTTAAGAGTTTGTTTATTCACCTGTCAAAAGTGTTTGACAGTTAAATAACCTAACGGTTTGTTTACGTTTTGACGAAGAGAAAATTTGCAACACGGTCGTGACGTCATAGCAAACTGACTCACGTAGTACCTCGTCTGTTTTAGTAAATGAACTATAGGTTTGTTTGTTTGTCTGATCTAAGCAGATCCAAGGAATTTTACGCGTTTGCTTGTATTTTGGAGCATGATTTGTGCGTGTTTGTTTGTTTAGAGCAAGCAAATCCAGATCACAAAGAGGATCCTCTTTCTGCTCGCCGTCCGACGTCCAAGCAATTACGAGCAATTTGTGCAACATAACCTAATGGCACTAACACCGTGTTGTAAGTTGTCGTTTGTAAATGTAATCCAATTTATAACTGCATCAAATATGCACGAAATAGATAATGTAATGATACCAATGTGATTGATGTAATGAACGATCATTATATTTTAAAAACTTCACTTGGTAGGTACATAAATATTAGTATATGATGCGTTTTTATTGTAGTCTAGATTCATTAATTTGAAAAATTATTTTTACTTTCCTATTCATAATAGCCGTGACAATTTGACAATAGTAAATAATAAAATTAAGGTTATATTGCAATCGAGCGCGTTTGTTTGTACCATCTTTAAATCCAACTCTGAGACGCTCTCAAGTTACTCTGATGACGTCAGTAGATACTGCTCCAAGCACACAAACAAACAAAGCTTATATCACGTGTTTTTCACGCTTCTCTGTTTGCTGAAATACGTCTTCATTACGTTACATTTACGTCGCCAAAAGACATCTTAAAAGTGTGACATTCCAACGTGCAATACTCGTCATATAAACGGGTCAAAAACACATCTTTTTGGTTAAATATTACCAAAATCTCACGTGTTTTTCACGCTTTTCTGTTTGCTGGGATTATAAATTACTAAAGTTCGGAACAAAATCATAATTGCGTTATTTAAGTTTTCGTGAAGAACTAATAAAATGTAACAAGTCTTTGATTGAAGATATTTATATGAATTAATATCAAAGTAGGCCTATAATTCGTCCAAATTGAATATAAACACATTATATGATACAGGCCACGAGAATAACCCATATGTATTCTTATAAAAGACCATAGTTAACTGAGGTATTATATTATTTTAATTTAAAGTTATAGGAAGAAATAGTTGTTAATATCTAACTAGCGAAAAAATACGTCAGTATGTATACGGCAGTTCCATAATATATATATATATATATATATATAGTATGTATAAATCTAAATATATAAACGGTATTAATCGTATCTTCTACAAAGATAACGGTAATATATGTAACCATAATTATCATACGGATTGTTCAAACGTTGGCATCTAATATCTATTTACTGCTAGAGTGAAAAATATCGAAGTATCCGTGAGACACTTCGGGTACTGAATACTGAACACATTTTCAATATAAATATATGGATGTCTTAAATACAATTCGTAACAGTTTCAACATAAAAATGGAAGATAAATAAAGATTTTTTTTATAGGTTATGTATATAGATTATGAGCTTTTTAAGGGGACTTTTATTTATTTACTGGTAATAGTATAATTTTCGACAAACCCATTTTTCCTGTCAACTGTTACGACTTGCACAAGACTTGCTTATAAGTGTAATAATAAGATAATCATAATTTCACCTTAAATACATTTAAATTTACCCCTGTTTTGTTTTTTGCGATTTATAAATTAACATTTCTTTGTTATTAAATAACCATATTACAAGCGATCATTTAGCGAGGAGCTATTTTATTCTCTCTTATCATAATAATATCGTACGAGTCGTCGTTAGATCGGATATAATAATATTATGTGGTAATATGCACTATTTAGCGTCATCGAAAGTTTTAAATTCACGAACCTGCTGCGGAAGTATTTTTTGTTTTGTTTTATTTTTCACCATTCAATATAATTATGTAACATATGTATAGTGAGAAGTGAAACCCCTATATGTTTTATATGTAAAAGTTCTGCTTTAGTTTACTTACATTATCCTAAAATAACCTAACAAAATCAAAAGATGCGAGTGCTTTCCTCAAGGTACTACATAAGACAAAAGTCTTGCGTCAGATTTAGAAAGGGATGTAAGTAAGAGAGAGAAGTATACACCATCTATGAAATGTGAGAGCGTAATATAATAAGCACGTGTGGTCTGGACAGCGGCATGTGTCTTTGAAGAAGACTAAGATAGATACGCAATTTTACCATTACATCAATAATTGTCGTAAATTTTAGCTTGCACGTGGTGAATTGGTCAAAGTATATATAAAAAAGAATACAAAAAAATATATATAGCAAGAAAAACATTACTAATTGTAAGTGAATAGATAAAATTATAAACTACTATAGGAATCGCAGGAATTCGGATACTGAATATGGCTCCACATGCATCAGTATCCTCCTCAACTCCCTGACGAAAGGCACAGACGGAAGCTGTTTTATTTCCTCTGCACTGTAAAAAATTACAGTAATTTTGCCAATCATGCCATAAATTAGGAATATTACATGTAATAACGTTGTGAATTTACCACAATTAATCATGTAAATTTTGTTTTACATGTTTTTTCTATGATATTTAACATGTAAAAACAGATTTCGGTAAAATTTATAGCTTTTTCATGTAAGTTTAAGATGTTGATGAAAATTCGAAAGGAAAATACAGGGAAAAACATGTACAATTTTATGTTTACTATCAACATTTTTTTGGGTATTTAAATTTGGGTAAAAATTTGAGGATCTTTTATATTTATTTTTACTTGAATACGCTGCAATGTGATTGGTTATTAGGATATTTAACTATACGCGTTTGGCAAATATAATATACAGTTCATATAAATATTACATACGAATTTTACAGTACAATCTTTGAAAAATACATCAGCATGTGAAATTTACTAGATGGTAGAAATTTTACCTTATGAAGCAAATTTACCGGTAAAATTGTAGGCAACTTTTTTTCCAGTGTGGGAGGTGATTATAAAACTTGGCCCCCCAGAAGTCCACCGACCTCTTATGGTCCTCCTCTATGGACCTCTCGTTATGGTGGGTGTAAGTGACGACGGACATAATATACTGTGACGCCAGGGTAAGTATATTCTGCAACTTAAAATGTGATTTACAGCTCGAGTTATATTCAAGGTTACACCGAATTCTGATAGCTTTTTTTCTGCAGGACAAATACTCTGTCCGCCTCCGTCGACATTCCCCAAAATATTATACCATAAGAGAGAATGGAGTGGAAAGAACGAATAATAGACGATCTTAGCTGCCTCATTGTTCGCAGTATGTTTTATTCTCCTTATAGCAAAGCTGCACAGGTTCTGTATATGTTGGTGCCATTTTAAACCACTGTCGATCGTAATGCCCAGAAAGTTTGCGCCAGACAGTTCTCCGCTCCTTGTGGAAAACGTTATATGTTTTGTTTCTCAACATTTAATTTCAGGTCTTTGCGGTTAGCCACCGTCTGCGTTTTCCACTACTTCTTAACCTGCAGCATTGAGGGATTAGCCGTACGCACCAGCAATGACGTGTCATCCGCGTAGGGGGCAGACCTCACATGCTCCGATATTGGTTGGAAGATCGTTAACATAAACTAGAAAGAGAAGAGGCCCTAGGATGGAGCCCTGAGAACGCCGGATTTAATCTCTCCAAGGGAGGATCGCATATCTTTCCAGTCCGTTAATTGCACCCTGCCAGCAAGGTAAGATCTCAGAAGGTCCAATGGAGTGGCCCTAATACCATAACTCTCTAGCTTCTCTTGCAAGATATTATCGGAGGCGTCGTGAATCTGCCGAACTATCTCAAATATCCCGCTAGTGATTGAGCGCGTCTTCCTATAGCCATGTTGCTTAGGTGACAGATAATTGTTGTCCTCAAGATATCTCGTCACCATTGCTTGCTCAAAAACCTTCGACAGTGATGGTAGTGTGCTAATGGGCCGATAGTTTTTACACTCGTTTCTGTTTCCCTGATTGTGTATTGGAATAACTTTTGCTAGTTTGAGTTCTTTAGGAAATACTCTTTGTTGCACACACATATTAAATATTATTGCCAGCGGTTCACATAGCTCTCCGTTTAAAGATTTCAGCAAATTTGTTGATATTCCGTATACGTCTCTTGTATTTTTGCATTTTAAGTTTTTTATAATGGTGTATACCTCCTCTGGTGTGATGGGGGTAAAAAAAAAACGATTTTGTGGTTTCTCGATGGTGGTTACTTAAAAGGTCTCGATATAACGGGCTACTATATGTCCCAGATGTCATGTCCTCTCCAATTTCACAAAAATATTTCTTAGAAATTGAAAGAAAATAGTAAACAAAATAACGAAGAAAATACCCAAGCAAAAAAAAGTATTTATTAAGAAATAACAGTAAACTTAAATAATATTCCCCCGTATGTAGTATCACAAACGTTATGAATAGCGTATTTACGGTATTTCAGTATGAAGTCGTATGTTGTATTCGACAAGTGAAAGTTATAAAATCACATACAGGGTGATTTAGAGAACCCGTCCATTAAAAGTTTTTGACTTTGCAATGATATCTAGATTTTGAAACTTTGGGGTTAAGCATAGTCGGCGCTATGATCTCTTTAGCAAAAATAATTAAAAATAAATAAATAAAAGAAACGCCCTGTATATTTTTACATGCGATGTAGAATTGAATCCTCTATCGAAAAGCTATAGATGTTCTTAACGCTTCTTTTAGAATTAGTGTGTTATTAGTGTAGAAAATGTAGTTAGAAATTAGTAAAACTAATGCTAAAACTTTAAAACCCGAACACATATTCTCTGAAAAAAACATACTTTTGTGCTTAACGTTACATAAATAAAAATATTTATACATTTCTAAATGTAAGTAGTCTATTTAATAGGCCGCCATCCAGATCACACGTGCTTATATTATATTACGCTCTCACAATTCATAGATGGTCAATACATACCTTTCTCTCTTTATTTATTAACATCTCTCTCTAAATCAGATGCAAAACTTTTGTCTCACGTAGTACGTGTCTTGGAGAAATGACGTGATTGTTCCATGCAGAAAGCGTTCTCAAATGACCTAAAATTGTGTAAAAGTGTTGTGTCGTGTAAGAGTACAAGAGCGTGTTAATTTTAACGTACAAAGAAAATTATTAGAGTGTATTTTATGCGTGTTAGATACTTTTCTGCAGTTGTATAAAATAGCAAAGACTGTAATGGGGGAAAAAAAACGACTTTTCGAAACAATTGTCCGAGTTAACTAGAGTAACACGGAGTAATCAGATATTTTGTGTTACGGTTTTAACGAAAATATGGCGATTAAAAATTTGATTGAAGGTAACTTCTTTAACGATAAAAAAAAAATTGTACAACTGTCAAGATTTGCTTGGGAAACTGTTGATTTTTCAAAGGTGTGATATTTCTTTACATCTATGCTTAAAAAAAAAAAAAAAAAAAAAACAGATGGACATTTCTGATATTTTGCTTTTTTTTGGTGTAAAAATACAATTTAAAAATCGGAGTAACTGCTACATTATTGCGTATAATTTGGTATAAGATTTATACGTGTTCTAATAGATAAATAAACAATATTTTAAATACGGAATGTGGCCTTCTAAAGAGCGACTATCAATAATATTAATAATCTTTTGAACTTTATAAAATAAATCAATAAACATAGTCTATTCCATCTCTGGGAGTGGTTTTTTGTTTTTAATTAAATTTCATTTATTATTTTCTTAAATTACCTAATTTTCGCAACCCACTCTTACGCGTTTCTCAAGTAATAAACGACAGGGTTTGATGTTTTGGTTATTTCGTACATTTCCAAAAACGATTGTGACGGTTAAATTCGTTAAAAATTCCGTGGTGTTTAAGATTTTTTTTCTTGCAGAATTGTATAGAATCGCTATTACCATTTGCAGGGGTGGGAGAAGAATGCTTGGCTATGCGATAACTCGATAGCGATTAGAATATGGAAATTTCATGGTCGCTCGACAATTTTTCTCTTACCTTTAATAATAATAATAAAAAATAATATATTTTGCAATAACACATTAAAAATCGTCATGTTATGTAAATATAGCATGTAACCAGTTAATATAAAATTAAATAAATAAAATTTAAAGATAGAAACTTGTAAAGATAAAATATTAAATAAATAAATAAAGATATCAAGATTAATCGTATTTCATAAATCAACGATTCGGAATGAATTGAAAGCGGTTTGAAACTATTTATTCTTTGATATTTTTAAGGGGTTTAATGAAGCTGCGGCATTTACATATGTGCTCTTCAGGCACCTCAGTTGAGATAAATCTGTCCCTTAATTATCATCATGGCTGCGGAACACAATTGATCAGAGCGAGATTTAAATGACTGCGAACTGGAATGTTGTGTCAGGCGCAGAAGTGTGTTTGAATAGCTACCTGATTTCTAGTAAAATGTTAATTGTGCTACAGCTCATATGTTACTTTCAAATTACCCGCCATTATTTATTTAAACGAGTTAAATTTTGCCAGTGTGATATACACACAGATCAGTAAGAAGAGATGTTGAACTTGATCGAAATTCTATGTACTTGGAAAATAGTTTCGTATCCAGTCACTCGGCAGC
>RXPK01004938.1:0-102142 GCA_004143645.1 Protaetia brevitarsis | reverse complement strand
TGGTGCGTACTGGAGGGGTATTTTGGAAACGAATTGAGAGCTAAATGGTACTCTAGCACGTGCTGTCGTATGTATTTTTAGTAGGGTAATTGAACGATTTTTTCTGGTTGCCTAAAAAGTCTTGACTGACGCCTTGCGTATCATATTAAGACTATCAGAAACGTGCATTACAAACATTACAAGATATTGTTTATTTCGTAACTAAATCATCATTTCAGCATATCACACTTATTAAAAACATCAGTCAATTTCTCATGTTTTACGGAATGCAATGTAAATTACCTTTAGAAATATCTTCCTGAAAGGTTAAACGAACTTTCAAATAAACTGTACTACGTTCTCAGATAGCATGTTTCCCTACGGAATTTTAAACAAAGGCTGGTTACAGCGAACGGTGTTCGCAGCATTAAGATAAACTGTTGGATTAACGCTGTTTAAATATTAATACTTTATAATCGATTTTTTTTCTGTTTATTTTGATCCGCATTCAGTGAGGATTTTATTCTTAAAATCTATGATGTTGAGATATGTTTAGAGACTCAATGACGTAACATTTTTACATACAACGCCTAAATAGAATCTCTTTCTTAAGGCATATTTCATCAATTTTTCCTTAGGAACACAAAGTCGGCTTATACAGTGTGTCTGCTAAAGTGGGAACCGAACATATTTCCTATTAGTTTTAGTATGAAAAGTTCTATGCATGTTCTAAAATATACAATGCATGAAATAATATCTTTCTAAGATATTACGATTTTTGCCACATTTTTTGACTGTTGCTCGTACTTTATTAATTTTTAATTGCTCTAAGTGTCGTAGATCTCTCATATTAAAACTACCAAGTACCAACATTGATTCACCGAAGTGTAGTAAAAAGTTCCCGTCGTATCATACAGGGTGTCTAAAAATTAATGGCACATCAAACAATTTTGAAAGCTGTAAAACTCATTTTTCAAATAGAACACACTGTATATTTTTACATTGTTAGGTGGGGAATTAAATTCTACACCGATTTGCTGTAACATTCCCTATATCCATTTTCAATAGTTTGTTACGGTTTTTTTACTTCGCTTACCTCGAATTAGTTTTCCGCTAGTCTTTTCGATAAGCTTTTGTAACCCTATTTTCTTCTATTTCCGTACTCTACCTTCTTTTACTTTCAGAGATGCTCCTACGTCTTGTAATTCCTCAACGTAAACTTTATCGTTTAATTTTTTACTTTCAAATGTTGTTTTCTTCCCCATGTTAGTGCGACTTCGCTAGAATTTAGATCTTTTAGTCTCATTTACTTATAGATAATCTCTTATACTTAATACGGTCTTAGATTTTCGTTTAATTTCTTTCAATTTTAGTAACTCCCCTTCAATTCATGTTTTGACATTTGACATTTCACTTCTAGGAAGGTTAAGGTCTGTATGATATACACATCCCGGCATTATCGATTCCATGCATCGATTCGAGTTGTCGATTGAGTGTTCCTTTCATCTGCCCGATTTTGTGTTTACATCTTTTCGACGTTAGGGGGCGGCTCGATGTCCTAATTCTTATTTTATTTATCTGTCTTCTGATTGGTTGGATGACGTATTCTTGCTTCCGCTTCCTTCCGGCTTGCCGGCCATTCTTGGTTGTTGTTCAGACGTGTTCTTACGAGTACATCTTCCTATTTTGGAAATTTTGGGATATTTTCACACATCTGTGGATTTTTATTGGAGGATTGCTTGAAATAATCATTGGCCGTATCTTCGCTTGTGTTTGGTATGGAATTTTTGTGAATATCACGACTGATGTGTCCGATAAATTCGGGATATAATTTGAGAACCAGGCTTCTGCAACGCCATTCTCTCTATTTCTTCTCTTCGTTGTAAAACCTCGTTATTTTAACGGTAAGCAGTTCTTGTTATTTCTTTTAAATTCACTAATTTTGAGGTTTCTGTGTTTTTAGAGGTTTTTTTTACCGCCTTTTATTTTTGAATTTTGGTATCTTCGTTTTGTGTGAGATTTTGATCATCCCGTGCGGCTGAGAACTTCTGCGACCTTTTTAAGTCCCTTCGGAGAATCCTACCTACCTCCTGTAGAAAGTCAGTGGACCATCTGCTTCGGGCATTACCAAGTCAGCCCAGAGGCTACGATCTGTTCGGATTGGAGAGGATTTCCAAGGCCGTACTAGCTGTTTGAGAACAAAGAGCTAAGTTTGCACGTTTCCTTTTTTTTATTTGTAAATTTTGTCTGCGTTTAAACATTGTTTCTAGTAAATAACCAACCCCGATCACTTTTTTTAAGCTATTTAATCGTAATAAATCGTATTTTCGAGAAGTTCGTGTGCTCTTTCTATTTTAATTAAGTAAATATTTTATATAAACTGTCTATTTCCTCTTTTGAAGGTACGTGTTTAATTACACATCCAATAAATCTTGATAAAAAAGATCATTGTGTGTTGTTCAAGGTTGTACTGACTCTTAGACTGCGACAAAATATTTCTGCGCCCACGCCCTGATCAGTCTGCCTACGTCAGTGTTCTTTCGTTGCATCTCCATTCCTCTCTGTTTGGAAAGGAGGTAATGAAGTATGCATCCGATCATTGGTCGAGCACACAATCACGTCTGAGGGCATTCTCAGCATGCTGTCGGAAGTAACCGATTTCAGCAGATTGTTGGTAACACAGATATATGAGTATGTGGCGATTGATTCGCTATTTGCCATAGTGATAAGTTGCTACAAAGCAAACTGCTATTTTGTAGCAGCTATTCAATATCAAAAGAAGTTGCTACCTTTTGTAGCAGTTTCCTGATATAGTAGACAAGTGCGTAACTGCTAACGTAAAGATGCACTTTTATGCATCACTAATTTGTCATAGGCGATATGTAGTTAATCTGGCCTCCCTTTCTACAACAATGTGTTAGGGTGGTAGCCCCAGAAGAGCTTCTAGTGCCAATTACTGAGAAGAAGACATTGCTCCCGTGATTACCACACTTGCAATCTTTTGTATGGATGTAAGGTTTGTTGTGGCCCTGGCTTGTTGTGTCTTTTACTACCAACTAATTGCTTTATAAGTTATGGTTGAACGTACTACCATCACATAACGGTTTTGGTCACATCAAAGATTGTCCAAAAGAGAATCTTCTTTTTTCTTCACAATCAAATCATACTTCAATATTATTTTTACTTTATTATACAGGTTTTCCACGGAACTGGCTGGTTAGAAGTTTTCCGGCTTAACAAAATTCCTGTTTTAAAAAATTGGGGGTTGCAACAATTTGGCACTTACTTTCTTTCTAAAATATTTTCACCTTTTTTGCACTTCCGGTTAACCGGAAGTCGCCACGAACTTTGTTATTTTAAATGGGACACCCTATATATTATTATATTTTTGAATTTACCATAAAATTCTATGACGATTACCATTAGGGTATCTTATACCTATCTTCAACTGTTTCTAAGATATTACGATTTTTGTTAAAATTTGGACATTTACATTGTTGTATGTAATTGATTAATTCTCACTTGATTTAAGTGTCAGAAATCTCCGATTTTGAAATCAACAAGTACTAACATTGTTTTACCAAAACGTAGATAAGAATTCAGTGACATTATATAGGGTGTTTAAAAATTAGTGACATAGCCAAGAATTTTGAATGTTGCAAAATTTAATTTTTTCAAATAGAACACTCTGTACGTTTTTCTATTTTTGGATGTACAATTAAATTCTATGCCGATTTGCTGTAGCATTCCCTATACCCATCTTCAATAGTTTTCTTTTAAATTACTCGTTTTGTTTATTACCACTTTCAAATGGCCGAATAATTTCTATCTGGTGGGCCATGACATTAACATCACAACAATTTATTATTAGTAGTAAGTATTATTGTTATAATCATTGTTTGTTACACGTTGCGTGTTCAGATAAATGCATATTATTATGGAACTTATAAATTAGATAATGAAAAATATTGAAGAAGCTTATTTTAACCTGGATACTTTAAATTTATTTTAGATTCACTGAGAATGCAGGATGAACTTATAGAGAATTTACGGTAATTATAGGAATTTATTTTCGGCTAATATATCTAATAAAATTCAGAAAACTTTGAAATAATACATTACACAGATTACACACTGTACGCAACTTTCGGTACTACCAAGCAAGATTTAACGATTCGTGTGACGAGAACGTTTGATGAATTAGACCCAGTTGAAGTGAGAAGAAGTATAAGGCGACACATTAATACGTCGAATAATAAAATGCTTTGACGTAAACGGAATTCACATTGAGCATTTTTTTTGATGCTCTATGTCATGGTTCAAGTTTATGCTGCTTGTAAATTGCATTTGTTAAGTATGCATGTATCTAAATATTCTTCATAAAAACCTTTATAATTTTGAAAATACTTTAATATATTAAGAACGTTAAAACATTTGTCTGACAAGCACACTACGTTTTAGTGAAACCATTTTTGTTATGTTGTCGTCGTTATCGTTTATGCCATTTCCCTTAATTTGAAACCAAGCTATTAAGAGAAATCATTTCAAAATTTTCTGGATTCCGTTAGATATATTAACAACCAATAAATTCCTTTAATTACATTGAATTCTCTATAAGTTCTCCCTGCATTCTCAGTGAATCTAAAATAAATTTATAGTATCTAGGTTAGAATAAGCTCCTCCAATATTTTTCATTATCTAATTCATAAATTCCATAATAATATGCATTTATCTGAACACGCGACATGTAACAAACAATAATTATAACAATAATACTTACTAATAATAATAAATTGTTGTGATGTTAATGTCATGGCCCACCAGATAGAAATTATTCGGCCATTTGAAAGCGGTAAAAAGAACAAAACGAGTAATTTAAAAGAAAACTACTGAAGATGGGTATAGGGAATGCTACAGCAAATCGGCATAGAATTTAATTGTACATCCAAAAATAGAAAAATTTACAGGGTGTTCTATTTGAAAAAATTAAGTTTTGCGACATTCAAAATCCTTGGATATGTCACTAATTTTTAAACACCCTGTATAATGTCACTGAATTTTTTTTACTACGTTTTGGTAAAACAATGTTAGTACTTGTTGATTTCAAAGTCGGAGATTTCGGACATTTAAATCAAGTGAGAATTAATCAATTACATACAACAATGTAAATGTCAACATTTTAACAAAAATCGTAATATCTTAGAAACAGTTGAAGATAGGTATAAGATACCCTAATGGTAATCGTCATAGGATTTTATGGTAAATTCAAAAATATAATAATATATAGGGTGTTCCATTTGAAATAACAAAGTTCGTGGCGACTTCCGGTTAACCGGAAGTGCAAAAAAGGTGAAAATATTTTCGAAAGAAAGTAAGTGGCAAATTGTTGCAAACTCCAATTTTTTAAAACTGAGGAATTTCGTTAAGCCGGAAGACTTCTAGCCAGCCAGTTCCGTGGAAAACCCTGTTATTATCATTACCAACGAATTGCTCCATAGGTTATGGTTGGGCGTACTACTATCATATACTAAGGATTTTGGTCACGGGAAGGTTTGTCCAAAAGGGGATTCGTTTTACTTCCCAATCAAATCACACTTCAATATTATTAATTTTCTCACATAACTTCCCCAAAATTAGCATATCACATCGATCCCGAACGCATCAAAACCGATCCAGCATCACGTATAATCTTCCCAATCTCTTCCCATCGCCTACAGCTCCTATATACGTGAGAATCCCCGTTTCAGGTTAATTCCTCTGAAACCTCTAAAAATAATACCCACACACGCATCAAGAACGCATCGGACTGGCAAAATCCACGCGAACAGTCCACCAGAGCAGCACGGCGCTACACGAGCTGTTCTCACACGAATTTCGACGTGGGATTTCGGAAAATCCTCTTTCGCTTTCTGATGCACCATTTCGGCCGCTTCTGGTGGAACGACGCGACATACGATTTCGACCCCGGAAATACGATTATCGCGAAGCCAAAAGTCAGATGTATGTAGGTACAAAGTGTAAATATCAAACCCGGTTCTATCTTCGTCCCACGCTGCGTTCGAGTGTATGTGTGTGTGTTGTGTTTCGTAAAATGCGTGAGTTTGTAGTGCCAACGGGAGCACATGGCTTACTATTACAAGGAGACGACGTCTGAAGTCGCTGCTGGTAGTATTAAAATAGGCGTCGCGATGCCAAGAGGCGTCCGGGGCACCGCCATGCGAGTCTCGTGTTTTGTTTTCGACGTGTTCGCGAGGAGAAGCAGCACGTGTTCGAACGGCGCTTCCCCGTTGTAAATCCGAGTAAATCCGCACGCGTATGTTGTTAGATTCTCCATCCGTTCGTGATGTCCGGGAGACAGATTTTCCTAGTTCGTTTGCCCCAAGACTTTTGGACGTCCGTCGTTAATCGCTCTTGACCTCGAGTGCTGTTTAGACCTTTGGAATTTTAGTAAACGTGAGGATTGGTGGTGTTTTTGGGGCGAAGTTCTTGGACGTGGTGTTGATAAAAAAAGAAACGCCGTTGAGTTAATTTGGGGAAACTGTACATTGATTATAAGTAATGAAGCATAAAATAGGTCTTTATGAAAGATAGTTTCCCCGATGGAAAACATTTAAAATCCAAAATTAAAATCGATCATATTTATGCTCTTAGGCCCGTTTGCACCAACGTGTTATTAAGCGTGGTTTAACTTTAAGCGGCAGTTTGAAGATGATATTTCATTTTTAATACATATAGTGAATGTCACAATCTAAGCGTTACTTAAAGTTAAAGCAACCCTAACAGCCAGAAATATTACATAGATATTTTTAAAAATATATTTTATAAATATTTTTCGTGAGAGGTTTTTGAATATATTTTTCATATTTTTTTCTAAATATAGATAAAATATTTAATTAAAATATTTATTCCATATTTTAAAATTAATGTAAGCGCTATATTTTTTCTAAAATATTTATATGAGAATTGAGATTTTTTATGCAATCTATTCAATTTGTCAAAATAAACTAAAATTGTTCTTGGTTATTTAGAATGTATAACGTCGATAACGAAAAATTGAAACATACACATAGGGTTGTGTAAAAGGCAAGAACTTGTTTTTTCACACTCACCATACAAGTTAATAATCGATAATTCTGGCATCTTTTAAGGCATACTGAAGGTTTATCAATTAATCACTATTTTTTTAATTGAAGTGTTCAAATAAAAAACAAACGTATTTATTATCATTTATTTGAATAAGCCAATAAAAATGAAAAATACTCATTTTTAAGTCTAGCCTTGACTGGTGCCAGGTACAACCCTATGGCTTTTTTCATAGCTTTGGTAGTGGCGCTCTCATGGAGTTTCCTTGTGGCCTCTAAAACAATGCCAATTGTATTAGATCATACCATGAATAAAACATCGTACAACATTATCAACACCTACTAATATATTTAGAGCATTTACAATAATTGGAGTGGTAGCTACATTCTAATACTTACGATACTTATTTTTACTTTATTTCATAATATTTGAAAACATTCTACGTACAAACAATAAAACAACACAAGTATTCTAACCTCTATTTGAGGTTATGACGCTTATCTACCGAGATGAATCTCTTAAGCAAATCAACTAGCAATTTATCTGGTAGATGCAGTACATATATGATGCATAAAATTCCTACAATTATATTATTAAACGATTTCTGTACATAGCGATATTGAGCATTCCAATCATCTTATAAATGCCATGACATGTTCAAAGTTTTGCTTACCTCGTAGTCACCATAAAAACTAAAACACACCCCGCCACAATTAATTACACAGTTAACCCTAATCTGCCCTAATCCTATACTATTATAAACTGTAACATGTAACGGACAAACGAATGAAAACGTTGATGATACGCACGTGCGCGTATGCATTCTATGTACCTAATCTATAGACGCATAAACAATACTAAATCATATAATACCGGCACCGTAATGAATAGAGGTGTTGTGTTGACGTTCGCAACTTACAAATATTACAATAATATAATACAAAACGCAGATATATTAATAGAAAAGTTACAGCGCTCAACTTAAGATACTAATTAAATCATATTAGATATATATTATCTAATTTAATCTTTAAACTATCATTTTAAATAGGTACATATGTACCTACTTAATATGTATGCATATTTTACCCATTTTATATTATTCGTCCTACGCACCAAATGTACAAAAGCAAAAATTCAATCTTTTTTTTTTATATGAAATAAATATTTACAGAAATACAAAGCAAAATATTCTTGCAGAGTTATGAAAAATATATTGAGGAAACATTTGCAATAAAATATTATTAATGTTACATAACATATATATTTTTTAAATGTTTTCCAAATATATTTTATGCATATTATATTAATATAACTAATATTCAAGAAAGATTTAATATTTTTTAAATATTTATAAAATATGAAATAAATATAGTTGGTCACTGGGGAAGCTTTAATACGTTGGTGCAAACGACCATTAGTATGGTGGAATTACACCAGTTAAATTAATATTTGAATCGTTATTTGGACTATTTCCACCGTCTTGGTTGTGGTATACCACTGAGGTTTTGGTCTGCATTCGCCAAGCGATTTTAAGGTAGCCTTTTCTTATATTGTGGCAATCATCTGACGTGGGCCTCTTGGCTTCTTGTTTTTCGTTTATCCATTAAACTATACCAGCCATTCTAGTATCTAAACCCTGCTTACTATACAACCCTGCATTTGACTATAACTGTTCTGGATCCTTGTCAAAAATAGTATTTTTGTGTCTAAATTCTTGCAGTCATACGCAATCTGGTAAGCCTTCTTTGTCATCCCATTACACAGTCTCCAGTTGGTATTTCCAGTGTTGATCCCAATTTTCTGCAAGTGTTCTTTCAGTATACAGTGTTCGGTGCGCAAATGACTCCTATTAAGCTGCAATAGTTCGTCAATCTTCTTTTTTAATGATCCATTAATTTTTTTGCTTAGTTGTATGATTCCAGCATTCTTTGTGTTTCTCTTCGACTCAATTTCTTGATCGGCTCTCTTGCTGTGCTTTTAGATACTCCTTGAATAGGTTCTGAGCTTATATAAAGTGTGACTCCATTTGAAAGCGACACACCCACACAAAATTTGTATTTATTGCCTGATTTTGACCAACTTTTTTTTTTAATTGTAGCGCGTAAAAAACTGTACTTCTAAGCAAAGTTTTTTTTTCATGTAGAAAACCCAAGGCGTAGTGTGTAATTAGGGATGAAAATGCCAGAAATCATATTAGGCATTTCTTTTTACAAAAGACGCCACTAAATCAAGCACCACTTGAAATGGACATGTAGGCAAATTTCATAGCAAAATATTGTATATTAATAATTCCGTGAGAAGATTAAGAATCACATTCTCCTTATCAATTTACGTTGTGTTGATCAAGTAAACCATGAATGTTAAATAAAATGTCAAAAATTATGGGAATTGCAAAAAATTAATGGTACCTCCCCATCAAATTATTTTTGCTTCGATTAATCCAGTATTTTTTCAATGCATCTATCATATCTCTTTCGAAGTTCAAGCTTACTTTTCTCAGTTGCTTCTGGGGTAATATCTGCACCACATGTTTGACTTCTTCTAACTCGTAGTTCTTCCACTGACTGTGGTCTTGACTTAGGTATACAATTTTTGCTTAAGGATACCCCAAAGGAAGAAGTCCAGTGGTCTTGGCGATCATTCAATTAAAGGATGGTTTCGTCTAATCCATGTATTATTTTCATTAAATAGTCTCACCACCACGAATCTAATAATTAAAGCTTAAAATTCAAGCTAGCCAGAAATGGTAAGTCATGTAACGTGCCTCAAAACTCATTTTCTAGAACATTCAGAAAAAAAAAACAGCCATTCAAATTACCCTCAAAGATAAAAGTACCATCTTTCCTGTTAGAGATAATGCAAAAGTTTCGGTTAATCAAATTTCACAGGTACAGATAATAGTGACAAAAATACTCCAAACTGTAGTACTGTGGTACTTAACTATAGTTAAGCTTGACGACAGTCAGCCATGACCGTGATCATTGTACCATGACCTTTTTTAGGTATAAATTAGGATAGTTTTAGTGTAGTTATTCAGTTCAGTGTTTCTGCTGATGATGATAGCTTTGCTATCGAAATGTACGTCCAGTTTAGAGCAGTTTGTGGTGAGGGGTCTGGAGAAGTCTGCAGCATAGAAATAGTGATTAATTTTCTTAGGTTTCGACTGGTTCAACTTAGCTTCACCCCAAATTGTATATTAATCAATAATATCTCTTTTTATACAGAGTTGCCCAATTTTTTAATTCATCTTAATATGGTAAAATTTTATTACATTTCATTGATTAACTTTCTTGGGTTTCGATTGGATCAAATTAGTTCCACCCTAAAATTATGAATAAGTCTCAGATATTTTTGTTCAAAAAATGCTTAATTAGTTTTTTTTTTTTTGTAGATGAGGCAAATTATTCTCTATTTTTAAATATTATTTTGCTTGATTAAGTTCTAAGCCCCAAAAGTTCTCAACTACTAAACTAGATGCTAAAACTTAACTTTAACAATTTAAACCTAAATAATGATTTTTGTCTAGGTTAATTTTGCATAATTATTTGAAGCAAAATATTCTTCCGAATAATTTCACCAATTTTAACTATCCCTCCAAATCCTACATTATTAAATTTTGTTTGACTCCAATGCCTCGGTAGAATTTTAAAGCATTTAATCAAGTCCTTGATATATTGCTACAATTTGGGGAATCATAGATTGATTATCAGTAGTGAAGCATGCATTAGGTCTTCACATTAAAAACCTCAAAAATGATGTTGGTTCCTCCATGATAGAAATTTAACAAATCCTTTAGGAAATTAAACTCAATCATGTACTTTTCATATGGTGATATTTTACGATAAATAACAGTGATTAATTTTTTTTGGGCTTCAATTGGTTCAAATTAATTCTACCCCAGATTATGTAAATCAATGATTTTTTCATTCTGAATTGCTAATTTTTTTTTGATCTCGTTGAGGTATGTTGTCACTTTAAATACTTTTACATAATTCAGTTTCATTTCGATGCTATGAGAACTTTAACTTTCAATTTTCAACTTCTTAGTAGCACTATTTTTCAAAAAAAAAAAAAATATCAGTAAAGAAATTCACCACAGCTTAGTAATTCAAGCTTCCTTAAACAAATATTTAAATTCGTTTTATTGCAACGATCTTGTACAAGTTTGTAGTAAATATTTAATGTTAAAGGTTTGAATGTTTATGATATTAACATACTTGGTGCGCTGTTACCACATAATATTTATTTTGCAATCCAGGATGGCTATTTTTAATTTTTTTATTGTGCTTTCACCGTGACTATACTGGGATAATTATTATCTGCAGCTGTTATGTTTAGTAGAGTATGGAATAAGTCAGCAAAATAGTAAAATAATTGATATTAACATAGATAATTTTGTTTGTCATTTTTCGTACCGATTTTGGATCCTTATATATCTCAAAAACTATTCACGATGTTTTGAATTTCTCAACACAATTTTGTTGCTCATCTAATTACGCAACTTTTTCTAATTTCTTTCACCGTTCACGAAATCCTTATGACATAGGGCCCTTATCCTCAATAGTCTGTATACAGGGTGCATCAAATAAAAAAGTAAGTTTTGCTTGGGTATTAACTACACAACATATAAAGCACAAACCCGCCGAAACCGGATTTCATCATTAAAAAATAAAAAAAAAGTAAAATTTAGAGCCAGAAATTCTTTAGTCCGGGCCTGAGGCAAGGAAACATCATGCTAAGCACCCGCTAAACGTGGTATTATGTATAAATACATTGCACTCATTCAGTATTATTCTTAATGGTATGCCGTAAGTTCATTTAACGTCATTCTGAATAAATAAAAGCCCTTGTAAAAATAGCAAAACTGAGGCATTTTAAATTTCTTCTTTTTATAAAATAAACATTCCTTTTTTGTTAAGAGCATTCCACGTAAGTCTACAAAGTATTATTTTTAATATCCTGATAAGACTTTCGAGTTTCACCGGATATGCGACTTCAGTAGTTACAAAAAACGTAAATATTTTTCTTTTGCTTTGTCGAATCGAGAGTTAGTTGTTAATAATAAACGGCACCACATGAATCTGAGTTATTTCTTTTGGATTTATTTAATCATATAACGCAAAATGAATTGTATCGAATTACACAGAAATAAATGTAGTTACAGAAAATTTGCAGACACGTCTTTTTACTATGATATGTCGCGCGAAAATGAATCTATACATTCCCGCGCTTTTGCCGATGCATCAAGCTTCCATTTTCTTTGTATGAAATCATGATGGTCCTGAAAAGGGTCGTTTTTTCGAGACAGGAAGAATTTAAATAAAATGTTCGAAGTGGCTTGCACTCCAAGCGGCGATCCACACAAAACTAACAGCGGTAATGGCTGAATGATAGTGGTATGTGGGGGTATACTCGGGACAGCATTTAGGTTGGGCACAGGTGCGGCTCTAGCCCACGGCATTTATAAAATTAAATATTAAATACTTCATTAATCCATACAATTTTACTTAATTTGGACGAATACGTTGACAATAACTAAGCTATATCATGTTGAACAATTAGCATTGAAACCATTGCATTGAAGCATTGAACTTTTATCAATGCCTCAGTCTTGACTACCCTTTTCCAATAATTTCCTCACTACTTGGCCATACTGTACCAGCGGCTAAATATACACTATCGTCCAAGAATTTCAGCACAAAATCCGTCAAAATCTTCCACCAAGTTCTTTTTCAAAAAAAAAAACTTTTACACGCGCAGAGACAATTTTCTACATCCTATCATCCTGGGAAAAACAAAGAATTATGGATGAGGGCTGAGAAGTGAGAGGGGCAGCCGGATGTTCTGTTGTCTTTTCAAACGTCATTCGCGATGTTGGACATCTTCCGTGGCCTAAAGAATCTAATCAAGGTCACCCATACACACATCGATTCGCCAGTATTCCGTTTGCATTATTCCTTAACGGTGCTCGTGCTGATAGCGTTCAGTTTGATAGTGACTACCAGACAATACGTGGGCAATCCGATAGATTGTGTGCACACGAAGGACATTCCGGAGGACGTGCTGAACACGTACTGCTGGATCCATTCCACTTACACGGTGAAGGGCGCCTTCAATAAGAAGGTGGGCGTGGAAGTGCCTTATCCAGGTGTTGAAACGGCGAAGGATGAATCCGATAAGAAGTTGTACAAGTATTACCAATGGGTGTGCTTTTGTTTGTTCTTTCAGGTAGGTGTTTTGGTCAAATGCAGGCTCTTAGCTTCGTTTAATACGTTGTGTAACTTTATTTTTTATTTGTTATATTATTATGCACTATATTATATACAGGGTCGCTAAAAAGTATGGATACGGTTAAATATTTTCAGAACGGTTTAGCAGAGCTCGTTGAAATTTGGCATACAGTTAGAAGTATTTAAATTCATCTGAGATTTCTTTGAATTTTCTACCACCATTTATTTTGAAAATACAAGGCTAACTTGATTTTTTTTTAAATGGCACGGGTGGTCAAATTTGATATTTTTAAAAAAAGCAGTTTTTTTTTTTCTGAATTCACTAATGTAACACATGGCCACCTTTATTTTATTAAAAGGCAAAAAAATTAAATTCAAAAATTTAATTCTGTAAAAATAAAACTAAGTTAGCTTTGAAAATGCTGTTATTGACGATGTGTCACTTGCATATTCGCCAAAAATTAAACTTGTGTGCAATAATTTGTTTAACAATGGTACATTTAAGTGAAACTGAGCGTATAGAAATTCTCAAGATGGTTGGTAATGGCGACAGAAAACGAAGTTGTGCTCAAGTAGTGACTCATTTTAATGAAATTCATCCAAACCGGGAACCGATCTCCAGGACGACGGTTTCAAAAACCTTACAAAGATTTCAAGAAACTGGTAGCGTTAAAGACCGTGCAAGACCTGGGCGACCTCGAATTATTACCAACGAAGAAAATTCTTTGAATGTTATGTTGGATGTGGTAGAAAATCCGAAAAATTCAGTACAACAGTTGGCGTTGAACCACCACAACATGAGCAGAGGATCCATACAAAAAATAATGAAACGCGAAAAATTTCATCCTTATAAAATTCACTTGCTACAAGAATTAAGTGACGACGATTTTGACCGCAGAACCGAATTTTGCGAAACTATGATGCACAGAATATATCAGGATGGTAACTTTCTTAATCGAGTCCTCTTCCCTGATGAGTCAACTTTTTATCTAAATGGATATGTTAACAGCCATAACTGTCGATATTGGTCTGACAGAAATCCGCATTGGATGGAGCAGGTTCATACGCACCATCGACAGAAAATTAATGATTGGTGTGGCATTATTTCTCGGAATATCGTAGGTCATTTTTTAATTAACGGCAATTTAACGTCTGAAAGATATTTGCAAGTTTTACAACAACATATTGTTCCACCGACTTAGGGAATATTTCCAAACCACGGCAATCGAAATTGTATACCAACAAAACCATATGGTTTCAACAAACGGAGCACCGCCGCATTTTGGTCGTCAAGAGCGCGAATATTTAGATGAAACATTTCCCGGTAGATGGATAGGGCGAAGGGGGGCTATTGAATGGCCAGTTAGGTCTTCTGATCTGACCCCACTTGATTTTTTTCTGTGGGGTCATGTAAAAAATCGAGTGTATGTCAACAGACCATTACAAATCGAAGACCTACAAGAACGTATAAGAAACGAAATTGCCAGTATTTCTCCAAATATTTTGATTGATTCTTTGCAAAATTTTGCTCAACGTGTTCATTATTGCCAGGAGGTAAATGGAAATCATTTCGAACATCTTTTGTAACATAAAAATTATGTAATTTCTTGTTTGAGCTTCTTTTTATTAAAATCTGTTCTGTTTCAGTTAAATGTGTTATTTTTACAATTATTATTAACTATTATTATTTATTTTTTGGTCAAACTTCACGCAGCAAAGAAGTAACGATAGATAAAGACAACATTTCCAAGGCTAACAAAATTTTTCATTTTTCAAAATTTTTTTTTAAAGTTTCGATTGAAATAGGATATGGATGTGTTACATCACAGAACGCAGAAAAAAATTCTGTTTTAAAAAAAAATAAATTTGACTCTTCGTGCCATTTAAAAAAAATCAAGTTAGCTTTGTATCCCCAGAACAAATGAAGATAGAAATTTGAAGAACATCTTAAACGATAGAATTTAAATACTTTTAACCATGTACCAAATTTCAACAAGTTTTATTGAATAGTTTTCATAATATTTAACTGTATCCATACTTTTTAGCGACCCTGTATAGTGCCTTCTTTGATCAACATTTTTCATACGTCTACTAAAAAAAAAAATGTCAATGCCTTGGCAACTAGAAAGTAGGCAACCAGTTATACTAGCTATTTGATGTTTGACATTTCATCATTAAATGCGATCTTTCACTTCATCCAAGTTTTCAAGTATTTTCACGCAAAATGTTGTCTCCTAAAACTATATGAAAGCTTTGGGATATTAATTGCAGTAACAAACCAAATCTACTACTAAAATCTGTAAAATATTACTTTAGAACAAACGATTAGATTTAAAATACTAATTCCTTTGATTAAAAATAAAATCCTTTCTACTATTAGCGTAGCATTTGAATTTAAACATTGCTTCTGCAATACTTTAACATCACTACCTCGACATCTGAATGTTGCCAGAAACACAAAACAGAAATTAACATGATTGTACTATACTTGAAAAGCCCAGTGAATCACTACACAGTGTATATTTTAAATTTAATCCTTGAATCTCAAATCTCGTATACCGTACGTACAGGGATTTTCATAATTTATATGCGCTTAAACCCTTGAGTTACTGCTGCGTTAATTTTGACATTTTTAATATAGTTTTATATTTATAAAGAGTTTTATTAGAATTAAAAAAAGAAAAATTCTAACCCACCCGAAAAAGTCATTATTTCCAGTAAGTGAGTTTTTAAATACGAACCGGCGCTGTGTCTAATATTTAAGAAAACAGATTACCTGTACGTAAATCTAGCGTCATGAAAATAAATCTTAGGAGAATATACTAAGCAGGGATCGTAGAGGTTGATTAAGCGATTTTTTTTGCTAAAATATGAATCATGCAATCTTAAAAATGGATAAGGGAAGTTACAGAACACATTTAGGTTTTGAAATACACAGTGTTTCAAAATGAATTACATCTCAGTAGGCACGTTGTATATTATAATAAGATGCTCACCTTTTGCTAGTAGTTACATACCATGTGATTCAAAATGATTGTCGTAAGAAAAAAACTATTTTCCGTAAAAATTTATATATACTTATTACCAATTTAATGAGTGAAGTTAGCTACATACAAATTTCATACATTAAATGAATTTTCTTGACATTTTGCGACATTGGCGTGCGTGTTGCAAATCGTTTATATTTACATCTAATATCACCAACAATAGTATTTCTGAATACTGTAAGAAATAAGGGATTTATCTGTGGTAATCAGCTCAACAAACAGGTAAAAATCAATATTAACATTAAGTGAAATAGTTTATTACATTTTTAATTTTTATAGGGCTTATCATACACTTCAACGCAACGAGCTGTCAAAAGAAAGTTACATTTTCATCCCTATAAAGTTTCTACGGTACAGGAATTATTACCATTAGATCACGATAGGCGATTGGAATATTGTCATTGGTTTAATAACAATTTAAGGGACGATGACTTGCTAAACAAATCATTTTTCTCGGATGAAGCCTGGTTTTATCTAACAGACTATATCAATTTACAAAACTATTGTATCTGGTCTGCAGAAAATCCACACGAATTTCGAGAAACGTAATTGCATCCCGTAAAAGTTGGAGTTTGGTTAGCTATGTCCAGGCAAACGAATAATAGGGCCAATTTTCTTCGAGGAACTGTAACAGCCCAACGTTACCAACAGATGTTGGAATTGTTTATTGCAGAGTTCAAGAAAATGAGCTTAAAGCAGGTTATTTTCCAGCGATAATGCTCCAGCACATACTACTCAGCCAATATCTTCAACAGTTGGTTTTGCTGACAGGTTCGTTAGAGCACAAAGAATGGCCACCAAGATCGCCTGATCTAATCCCATTAGATACTTCATGTTTGGCGTATCTAAAAAATAGGATCTATAGAAACCGCTGCATACCATAGAAGAACTGAGAGATGCAGTTTTGTCACTTAATAATTATACTAATTGTATGTTATAATTTAAAGTAATAAATAAATTTAGTTAAACACTAGTTAGTATTGAATCGTAAAATCTAATTTAGTAAAGTTTAAAATTAATTACATTTTCATTTTACAAGCAGAAACCAATCCATAGTCGTTTATATAATGCGAGTTCAAATATAGGTTACGTTTTCCTTATTTATGACAGATCCGTTTAACTTTCTTATGTTCCAACACTGACTTAGTTCAAACCTTCATTACAAACACAGGGCGCATATACCTACACCCTGTTACTATCTATAGGAGCGGATTTGACCATCATTTTGAATCTCTGTGTATATTTCTAATGTCATTTTGACATTTGGCATTTTGTGAGTAGTAAATATAATTTTTGCAAAGGTATGAGTCATTCAACCAACTTCCGCGTAAAAATAACGTAATAAACAATTATAATACAATACACAATACACAACAAATACAATAATAAACAATTTTTCAAAACAGTATATTTCTGATAACAAATACAATCAGGATTAATTAAAGGTACAGAAAGTTTAAACAATATATATTGTAAAAATATACATTTATGTCATATCTTAACTTATATCAGACATTCTTCATAATTTATACGAGTTACTGAATGGACAATAATGGATGGTTGCTCTTCTTAGCCATACACTCTATAACAAAAATATAATATAAATTAAAAAATTGTGTAAAACATGTTTCTTTAACATATCTGCACTGCTTACATGCTGTGTTCAAAGTAAGAACCACCATTATTTATGCAAGCATCTACCCTCTTCTTCATGTTTTCAGAAACATTTATTAATTGCTCGTTTATAATATTCTCTATTTCATTTCTTATAGCTTCTTTCAATCGATCCAATTATGTAAGCTGTTCCGATAAATGAAATTCAACAAAGTGGAATATCATAATTCATAGGGACATTAATGATCATATGTAGTAAAAGCAAACGAGTTTAAATCTGTCAATTTGACAAGTGACAGATGACAATTAAATTGACAAATTGCTCGAAACTAAATAACAGTAATAAAAATTTAATAAAAAGCATTTTGTACTATATAGTTTACAATACAACAGAGCTAAAATAGAGACATTAATACCACCTCTAAAAAAAAAAAGAAAACGTTTCTTTAGTCTAAACTGACGTAATCGTTGCAAGTTTTATTGCCAGAAATCAGTTACAGACATTTGATTTATTGGAACTATTTTAGTGTGCATGTAGGATTTTATAACGTACACAACATTTTAAATCAGACATAATTCTGTATAGCTCTAATGCCATACATTTCCAATAAACGCTGGACTAGTTCGATGCATCGTCATGTAATTACGGAGTTAGTATCAGGTTTAAGGTAAACAGAAAGTTGTATACGAAGTATTTGACGTTAAGGTCGGTGATTATTTGTTTTTTTTTTTTTTGGATCGTTTGGGGATTGATAGTAGGTAGGGAGGATGCACTAAAGACTTGAGATTAGAGCTTTAAATAACAATGATACCTACAGGCCAAATCATGAATGTTTGTAGTTACGTCATATTTGCTTATGACGTATGCAGCGTCTGAAACAAATTCAGGCACACCAACATTGTTTACAATGAACTGTACGAAATGACAATTGTCAAATTTAATGAGGGTATACGCAGTTTTAATTAGATTTATTTTTCTTTTATAACTGAAAGGATTGGTTCCGTTTTTAGTTAACGTTGCGTTTTAAAAACAATCATGAGTAATAATGCAACTAATAGGATTCTAAATAGTGAACTTTTCTATTGACAATGCTTTCGTGATCAGGCTAAGCTTATTATTTAAATGTGTTCTCAATGAAATAATGTATTACCACAATAATGTAGTTCTCATATCAAAAACCTATTTGCAAATCAAAATGTAGAAAATATTCAAGCAACATAAAAGTATTTTGTTTTAATATACGTTACAATGATATAATTAAACGAAAGATGATGTTTTTTTTATTTATGTGTAGCAAACATAATTTCTAATACAATTAATGTATGTTACAAAACATAATATTCCAGTAAATTAAATTAAAATTATGTCAATATTGAAAGAAAGATAGTGCAATTATAAATATATTTATTTTGTGTCTTCGCTTCATCTTCTGATCCGCAATTAACTGTCAGAACAAAGTCATGTTTGCTTCACATTCGTACCACCTTTAATTATTTTCCTGTGTGATTTATGCAATTTTGCCAGGTGTCTGGTGTACAGCTGTCCAAACTTTGTTGGCACATTCCCAATTTTGTTTATTCCCATAACCATCCCGACAATATGGTTATTATAATATCCTTTTCGCATGTGCTATATCAATTCGATAGCATTGAATCTGCAGTGATAGCAGAGGAAGTCTTGAAACTTTATGCCCATGTGCCGAAGTAATTCATGCAATAACATAAACCTTAACCATAAATTACTTTACGAACATCCATTATATTTCTCTCTGACACATCACATGTTTTGGGCATCAATTGTGACTTGTACAGGGCTGTTGAAGCACTCGACGAAGGAACAGCAGATTGTAGTTCCTTCTTTGCGCTTGTTTGTAGATGATACCACAGAATTCCCAAAGCGTTCGCAACTCTACAATTTGTATGTAAGTTTTAATTTAATAATACCAATTACAATATTACTCATGGACCGCATCACGATATTTGAGGATTTCCATTTCGCTTTTCCTCCTCGGTAATACATAGTAAACGACTGACCAACTCTTGGCAACAAAAACTAAGTCGTTTACAGGCATCTTGAACTGTAACCTAAAAAATGTTTTTAAGTCTTCTGTTTTTTCTTACATCTCTAAACTTCCACAAACTAAACTATTTGCTTCACTATAGCTCTTGAAAGAACTTTTGGTATATAAATAATAGAAGTAAATAAAAATTCAAACTAGAGAAGGGTCATAGCCAGTTAAAAATCAGATATCAATGTCAACCGAGCAGTAAATGGGTTTAAATGACGTTGTTGCATGCACTCTGAAGTAAACATTATGAAAGTCTTATTTACGCATTACTCGACCGTATTCTGCCTCACTTCAACTTAGTTTGTTGATACTTAATAAAATATTGAACGTATAGCTTAGTGTAGCTACGACTTATGTTATATACTTCTATCTCGCTTGTATATGAATCCTCCAATTTTTTAGAACTCTTGGCTTGTCCTTACTTTAAAGCGCGCCTGTTAATGACGTAACTACAAACATTCATAATTTCGTCTGTATGTAGTTATTACATAGATGAATGTTATAGCTGCTGTTAACCAGAATCCATGAACATCAACATGGCAAAAAAGTTTCAATGGATGACTTGCATCGTTTATGTAGCCCTTTCGGCCAATATAAATATTTATACACAGGGTGTTGCGATAACCACCACACGAGAGGTATGTTCTGCTCATTTGATTGCATTTGAAAATCGCTTATAATTGCTTTCTTTGTGACCAAATGCTGTATACAGGCGTGATTTGGATAATTATACAGGATGTGCGGGAAATTATGCATTTTGTTACACTTCCTTATTCAAATTAGATACACTATACAGGATGACATAGAAAAAACTACAATGCGTAGCAACATGCGATGACCAAGAAGAGGACCAAGAAATAACTTGAAACAAAAAGCAATCGAAGATTAGTGTATAAGAACTTTTTTTGTTATTTTTCGTTCCTCTATCTCGTGGTACTATGCATTATAGTTTTTTCTATGTCACCCTGTATATAGTGTATTCTTAATGTCTTTGAGTAACATTGATTTACAAATAAAGTTATACATTCTTCTGACACTAAAATAAATAAATAAATAAGTCATTCTTATCCTAAGTCACAGGTGAAATGTAATATTTTATGGACTGAATAACAAAAAAAATCTTGAGTGTGAACATCAGATAGAATACTTGCCCACTGAAACAACTTATTCCACCCTAGCTTCTTTTATACACGTTAATTTTACCATCTCCTATACAATCAACGCCTGTGTAAACACGTGAAGGAGAATTGATGAGAATTTATAGAATTCCGTGTAAACTAAAGAAAGTCTGCTATGCTGCATTAACTGGAGACGAAAGCTGTATTATAAATAACACACACGGATGATCAAAGATGCACGCGGAGATGCACATCTGTTTTCTGGAATCACTCGTTGTGATCGAGAAGTACCTACCGGTAAGTTATTGTATTTTTATATTTGGAATAGAGTGGAAGATATATACAATATACCCAGGGAAATATTTCCTTGCCATTAATCCAAAGAAATTCTTTCAAGTGATGGCGAGGAAATATTTATTAGGTGCTGAGGAAAAAGTTATTTTGGAGCGAATGGCGTTTTAACAAACATTTTAACAATCTATTTCTTCCTTGAGGTATGATTTCGTTGATGTCATTTTAGCATAATAGACACCAAAATAAGGTGCTACCACACGTAGTAGTACGACACCAAATTCCTGCTAGGGAAGTGCTGTTGAACTATTGAAATTCCTGATGAAATTGCAAAAAAAGTGGAAAAAAGCAACACAACACTTGCTGCCAAAGAAATCTAGGAACACATACGACAGAGAATATGGCAAAAACTATATAGAAAATATTGATGAAACTACCCTAACAGCCAGAAATATTACATAGATATTTTTAAAAATTATTATTTATAATATTTTTCGTGAGAGATTTTTTCACATCACCAACAGTTATAATCAATATGTTCTGCATCTTTAAGGCATACTGAAGGTTTATCAAATTAATCACTATTTTTAATTGAAGTGTTCTAAATAAAAAAAATCAAACGTGTTTATTATCATTTTATTTGAATAAGCCAATATAAAATGAAATACTCATTTTTAGTCTAGCCTTGGCTGGTGCCAGGTACAACCCTATGGCTTTTTTCATATCTTCGGTAGTGCGCTCTCCATGCGTTTCCTTGTGCCTCTAAAACAATGCCAATTGTATTAGATCATACCATGAATAAACCATCGTACAAATTATCAACACCTACTATACTTTGGAGCATTTACAATAATTGGAGTGGTAGCTACATTCCAATACTTACGATACTTATTTTACTTTAATTCATAATATTTGAAAACATTCTACGTACAAACAATAAATTAACACAACGTGTTCTAACCTCTATTTGAGGTTATGACGCTTATCTACCGAGATGAATCTCTTAAGCAAATCAACTAGCAATTTATCTGGTAGTGTAGTACATATATGATGCATAAAATTCCTACAATTACATTATTAACGATTTCTGTACATAGTGTATTGAGCATTCCAATTATCTTATAAATGCCATGACATGTCCAAAGTTTTGCTTACCTCGTAGTCACCACAAAACTAAACACACCCCGCAACAATTAATTACACAGTTAACCCTAATCCTGCCCTAATCGTATACTATTATAAACTATAACATGTAACGGACAAACGAATGAAAACGTTGATGATACGCACGTGCGCGTAGCATTCTATGTACCTAATCTATAGACGCATAAAAATAGTAAATCATAAACAGCGGCACGTAATGACATAGAGGTGTTGTGTTGACGTTCGCAACTTACAAATATTACAAATAATATAATACAAAACGCAGATATATTAATAGAAAAGTTACGGCCGCTCAACTTAGATACTAATTAAATCATATTAGATACATATTATCTAATTCATCTTTAAACTATCTTTTAAATAGGTACATACTATTTAATATGTATGCATATTTTACCCATTTTATATTATTCCGTCCTACGCACCAAATGTACAAAAGCAAAAATTCAATCTTTTTTTTATATGAAATAAATATTTACCAGAAATACAAAGCAAAATATTCTTGCAGAGTTATGAAAAATATATTGAGAAAACATTCGCAATAAAATATTATTAATGCTACATAACATATATATTTTTTAAATGTTTCCTAATATATTTCTATAATATATTTTATGCATATATATTAATATAACTAAATTCAAGATAGATTTAATATTTTTTAAATATTTATAAAATATGAAATAAATATAGTTGGTCACTGGGGTATGCTGCTTGAAATTAAAACATTTTTTAAGAGTTCCTTATGGTACAAACATTTAATGGTAAATGTGAATATTAACCATTAACTAATTACCATAAGTTAAGCTAATATTTGAAACAAGGGTCAAAAAGATACCAGCAAAAAAAATCTTCAAGTTCTGCCTGGAGAAGGTGTTTTAAAATTTATTCATGATTGATACATTTTTAATGAGCAAAATTGCATTATCATTTGGTGGATGTCGATGGCAAGAATCTGTGAATATGCTAGTTACTCACATAAACCAACCAGAGACAAAAAACGATAAAAAGCGTGTTTTTATCATTATTATTGAAGACGAAATGCACAGTTGGAAGTTCATAAAGAGATTACTTGTCTTACAGCCACGTAGTTGCTCAGAATAAAGACTTTTTCTGACCTATAGACGAGATCACTGTACTGTGCAGCTGTGCAACCTTCTAGCGATGCTAAAACCAGTATGAGCACTTTGAAGTGCCATGGTGGATGGAAGAATACCTCGGTTACTGAAGGATATTTGGAAGACATCATATCTTGAAAAAAAAAAAGTACGTTTCAAGAATGTTCGCCGACATACCTTCTGGATCTCGCTTTTCCTCTATCGCTCTACCGATCGAAAGAGCTGCATAAGATGAGTCCGCCCATTGGATTTTTTTCTATCTACTCTACGTTTAAAAAGTTAATTTTGATAAACATAATTTTGGCCGAACTTCAAGGTGTTTTACACCCCCTAAGGTTCCTGTATAATTTTTTTAAATCAGGTCTATATACAGTATATACAGTATCTCATTAGAATAAAGAAATATGAAAAAATATATAACATATAATATATACAGGGTGTATCAAATAAAAAAGTAAATTTTGCTTGGGTGTTAACTACACGACATATAAAGCACAAACCCACCGAAACCGGATTTCATCATTAAAGAATAAAAAAAAGTAAAATTTAGAGCCAAAATTTTTAGTCCGGGCCTGATGCAAGGAAACGTCATATTAAGCACCGCTAAATCGTGGTATTATGTATAAATACATTGCACTCATTTAGTATTATTCTTAATGGTATGCCGTAAGTTCATTTAACGTCATACTGAATAAATAAAGGCCCTTGTAGGAATAGCAAAACTGAGGCATTTTAAATTTCTTCTTTTTATAAAATAAACATTCCTTTTTTGTTAAGAGCATTCTACGTAAGTTTACAAAATATTATTTTTAATATCCTGATAAGACGTTCGAGTTTCACCGATATGCAACTTCAGTAGTTACAAAAAACTTAATATTTTTCTTTTGCTTTTGTCGAATCGAGAGTTAGTTGTTAATAAACGGCACTACATGAATCTGAGTTATTTCTTTTGGATTTATTTAATCAAATAACGCAAAATGAATTGAATCGAATTACACAGAAATAAATGTAGATACAGAAAATTTGCAAACACGCCTTTTTACTATGATGTCGCGTGAAAATGAATCTATACATTCCCGCGCTTTTGCCGATGCATCAAGCTTCGATTTTCTTTATATGAAATCATGATGGTCCTGAAAAGCATCGTTTTTTCGAGACAGAAGAATTAAATATAAATATTCGAAGTGGCTTGCACTCCAAGCGGCGATCCACACAAACTAACAGCGGTAATGGCTGAATGATAGTGGTATGTGGGGGTATACTCGGGACAGTTTACGTTGGGCATAGGTGCGGTCTGCCACGGCATTTATAAAATATTTTTTTTTTCATTAAATGCTTACAGATAGACCCCCTGTGCATTAAGACTTTTTGATCGTATATGATTACAGCTGCTACATATTATTATATTTACCTTTATATCTGATACAGCCTGTATATGATGGCTTATCAAGTGATATCATTATGATCTAATTAATAAACATCCCACAGGTACGTAGGTTCATTTACCAGTAGCATACACGATTTCATTTAGATATACTATCCAGTAATTCAATTGATTGTTTCATGTATTTTACGTTAATGAAATTTGAATTTCCCTTAAATATTGTGACTGATATATTTAAATGAACAAAAAAGAAGGATGTAAGGAGTGCAAGCTTTTTACAGTGAGAAATTAATGTATTTCTGCTATTAACTGTAATAATTGGAAGGAATTTTTTCCAAGAAAGAATTTTCTCCTCACGCAAGAAAAAAAAATTCTAAATCTAAAAAAAAAAGATATTTCTAAATCTTCAAAAATTACTATATCGAACCATATCACAATGAATAGCAACTTATATTTTAATTAAACATTCGAAATTGCCTGGCTGGTAGTCGAGTGGCTTGCACGCTTGGCTATCAGTGCGGAGTCCGGGGTTCAAATCTCGCTCTGGTCAACTACGATAATCGGTTTTTTTTTCCGGGGTCGTAATGTTGATTAGGAGGGAGATTTGGCTCTGCGGGGCCCTGACAAGCTAAAAAAAAATATAGCTTAGGCGTTACCACCCCTTAAAAAAAAATGCCTAATTTCTTGATAGTAATTTCAAAGATGTCAAAATACAGGAGAAAAGATGCAATAAACCGTTTTGATGTCCTTTAATTTAAGCATAAATTAACCAAAATCTTTCTGTCTTGACAACATTCATTCACGATGTCTCCAAATAACATCTAATCTTAAGTATAAGCTTGTAGGTTAGGAAACACCCTATATATCAATTTAAATACTGCAGACAATGTCTTACGTTGTAACAAGACCACTATCATTACTGATACTTATAAAAATAAACACTCTAGGCAATATTTTAACCCCACCCGACGTAAAGACACTTCTTCACTTATTTTAAGCGGCATGAAACACTTGCCTAACGTTATCCATCACGGCCTACTTTAATATCTAGGCAACCCCAACCCATAACTTATACAGTACACACTGTTGACTCATACGTCTAGAGTCTAGAAGAGCATCACAAATTTATATTTCCACGAAATCAGAAAATAAAAACAAAAAAACACATATAGTAGGCCGTGCATGTTACCTTGTTAATGCAAGAAGTGTGGCGCCAGCAGTCGCGATCGCGTAGCCAACTTGATAAAAATTACACGACCGTTGACAGATGACATTTGCGCTGCATAGACTTACATAAATCGAGCAGTTAGCTTAGTCTATGGATGGCGTCTGTAGGTTAAGTGGTTTATTTTGATGGTTACACATCGTAAATAAGAAGAAGATAAATTCGATTTTTTTTTTATTGGATTGTAAAATCAAAATTGACGCCAAGACTAGGCGCCAAAATACTTTATTTTGACAAATTGTTACAAGTTTATTTGTTGGGTGTTTCTGCTGGATATAAAAACCAGAATGTGAGTCACTTGTCTACACCTGTTGTCCTTTGCAATAAATTACAATTTTACAAAATAATTTCTGCGTCTATCATCCACAATGAAACTGAATTATCCTATTTCCACAAAAAAAATGATTCACTCTGCGGTTTGCGTATCCCGCTCTTGCATAAACTTCTTTTATTCTCTTGAAAAACTTACAAACGTAACATCCTTCGCGTAAGTGGGCTCCTTTCAAACATACGCAGTACAAAAGAAAAGTAAATCGAGAATAAACACCTACGTCTAATAAAAGCAAGAATTCGCCCAAAAGACATACTACGTACACAAAAGAATTGTTTGAAGCGGAACTGCTATTAGGTTCGGCCTAATGCAAAAACTCATGACGCCAGTGAATGTCTATTTAGGTTTGACTTGTTATAATTGCTTTCTAAAAATAATTTAGTGTGTGTGTGTTTAAACGGAGATGATTAGTTTTAGGATCATTTAGAGGTTTGTCTTCAACAAGTTTCAACATGAGGATCGTATTAGCAATTCAAACTAGTTAGACAAATTGTATAAATATCAAAATGTTGGCAATAATCGGTGACAGAAAGTTGTTAAGGAGATTCAAAGATTGACTAATATTCTTCTAAATAAAGTAGCATTTTCTTCTAATTAATATAGGAAATATATTTATTTTATTCAAGAATACCATAGTTGATGACAACAAAATATTTTTCTTTAATTTCAATTTAAGTGATTTGCATCTTCTTAAAAGAAAATTTATTTGAATAAGAACTGTTCACAAGTTCATAGATGCATACACAACAGCTAAATGCAATCAGTTTCACTTTGATGCACAAAGTGGCTTTGATATTAAATCACCTATAAAGTTGTGTACCTAGCAGAAAAGATAAGGTCCATCAATTTGATTTTCGACAATACCTGCCCAAATATTTATTTTTTTTTTTTTTTCAACGTGGATTTTCAGTTGCCCAATTTTGCCTGTTTGAACACAGCACGTAGGCAATGCAGGTATGTTAAAGAAACATGTTCCCAATTTTTTAATTTATATTATATTTTTGTTGTAGAGCGTATAGCTATGAAAAGCATCCATCCTTTATTCTCCATTCAGTACCTCGTATAAATTATGAAGAATGTCTGATATAAGTTAAGATATGACATAATGTGTATTTTGACGATATATATTGTTTAAATCTTCCATATCTTTAATTAAACCTGGTTGTATTTGTCATTAGAAATATACTGTTTTGAAAAATGTTCATTACGTATATTTTGTACGGGAGTTAGTTGACATGACTCATAGCTTAGATGCACTACACTTGTTTCCGGGTGACATTAGTCTATCTTAATGTTGCATACGCACCATTAGACAAAAACTGCACAATGACCGCACGTTCAGAGTACACCGAGTAAGGACAAGAGAGGAGTTATAGCGGTCCAAATTTCTAAACCTAACTTCACACAAACAACAGCTTCCCAAATGGCAGTTTGTTATTGTTTACGTTAGTATCTACACAAATTAGTTTACTCGTCGTTTAATCTATATGATTTACTTGTTTTATTTATTTATTTTATGTATTTTATTAGTTTTGAATTACCCCTACAGTTTTAAAAACATTTAATGAACTATGATATTCTTGTGTAAAAGGTAAGATCGGTGGCCAGTGGCCATAACATTTACATACTTTCTTATATATTATATTGTTAGGTTTAAGTGAAATAACTCAAATTATCGTGAAAGAAGACACCAATGGGTATCATGCTGTAGTGCCAGTCACTCTCGCAAGATAAATTTTGATGCTGACGATGGTCGCAGTTTCTTGGGATTTCCGAATGAATCTAATATATATGACACGACAAGAATTAAGAAAGCACATGAATAAGAAGAACTATTATCGTTGTGCAGAGATTCCTAGGTCACATTAAATCAATTTATTTGTTAGATACACATTTTAAGCTAGATTGCTATTTATCGCAGTAACTAACCTAATTCATTTTAAGTTCACTTTTTAAAATAATATCATTTTGGTTTGAACTGCATTATACTGGTATGAATTTTAATCGCATTTATTCACATTATAGATAATTCGATATTAGATAGTCTACGTCTGAACTCTATCCACTTGTGCACCCCCGGACATTATTGTTGACAAAACAGTGCAGGGTCAGATGTTAAAAATGAAGTAGTCGAATAGAAAGGAATTATCTTTGTATTGCACAGAACGATATAGTCATAACTCTTGAACCCTAATTAAAAGTTATTGTGTATTCGTGTCAGAAATTTGAAAGTCCTTTCCACCGATGCTGTTGCATTTTTATCAATTTATTTGAGAAAGAACCACAACATATTCATTCCTGGAAGAATCTTTTACACTATAAAAATATAAACAAAGGTTTATTTCACAAAAAGAAAGGAATATGAACATAATTATCGTAAAACACTTGCAAATATATGTATCACTTAATCAAACATTATTTTACAGGAATCGTGTTTTTTATTACTATAAACTGTTCATAAATATTTGCAACAAAATCAGAATAAAAAACGCATAAATTTGTGTATTTTTTTTATCTATTTTTCTACTTCCTTTAAAATATAAATTATTTTATACGTTTGAAAATTCCCGGCAACAGCTTTACAAAATGGCAACTGAGCTTGAAGGTCATTCAAAACCACTCAAGAACAATGGATTTTTGTGTCCTTACTGTGGCACGTTACTGTATTTTATTAACTAACTTCATTCGAAACAGTGGATGTAAATATTGATATAATCTTCGTGGAAAGTGGAGTAGAATCAGGACAGTCTTATTCGATCTCACGACACTTTCACTTATTATTAACAGAAGTAAATATAATGCAGTTTTGTTGAAAGGAAGAATATCAAAAATGTTTAAAAAAATAAATTGAATTATCACTGATTCTTATTTAAAAAAGAAAATAATATTTAGTTAACCGATACAGAGCAAACGATTTCCAAAAATATTTGTTCGAATAGACAAAAAGTGGGTTAAGGTCAGATAATTTTTACCGCTGTTGAGAGGTAAATAGTCTATCGCTGTCTGATCTTGTATACATTTAAATTCGTATCTAACACACATTTTCGTTCCGCGAAAAGTAAAGTTGCAATTATTGAGAGTTGGTATTAATCTTAACTATATTATTACGGTTATCACGTTACAACTTGCGCATCCAAAAATAACTTCATAATACACTACTACTGATGGTGTGTTTATAATCATAATCCTCATTGAATACCCAGTTGATCAAAACGCAGGAAATGATAATTTCCTCTACCAAAATAAATACACATATCGCGAAGGCGAGCGACTCAATAATCAAGCACATATTTGAAATCCACACCAATTTCGAATGTAAAGGATTTATAAGAGGAAACATATTTTTATTAATGAACTAAATGTATTAGTTGTGTGTATGTTACATATGTATACTCTAAACGAGCAAACGGATAAGATGGTTTTAAATATGTACTGTTTTATACATAGCATATTAGAATTGACAGCAGACCAGCACTCATCTATTTTGAACTACTACAGAGCTTTTTTTAGCAATTACGGTGGCTATTTTGAGCAGGCGTTTTTACGATGATATGCATTGCACAGAAGCACCATCAGTATGAGTCTAAAATGATCTTAATATATTTTATTATTTTATTACTATACATAACATATAAGCGCTGTTTGATTTATTTGTTGCAAATCATATCGTATAGAAATCTTATACTTACAACGCTATTAAATTACGATATTTTTTCGATGGCACTTTAGTGATTTGTAAACATAAATAAAAAGAAAATCAGTGACAAAATTTTGACGGTCGTTGCACCATCTAGCTTTGGCCCGCCGCCAAAAAAGTCAGCGCCTGCCACATAAACCATTTTTACTGCCTGTAACCCGCCTGATACTCCGAGAATCGTTCTTCGGTGAAAATCTGAATTTTCGCCGAATAGACGATGCATAATAATACCGAAAAATTGTCACACAATTGGACGATGATGAAATAATATGTATATTTTATTTGCCCACTCAACATATATACAAGGTGAGCCAAAATAGTGTAGAAAGGTAACATAACATCCTTAGTGTAGAACAACCCTAGTGACCAACTATATTTATTTCATATTTTATAAATATTTAAAAAATATTAAATCTTTCTTGAATATTAGTTATATTAATATAATATGCATAAAATATATTATAGAAAATATATTAGGAAAACATTTAAAAATATATATATGTTATGTAGCATAATAATATTTTATTGTAAATGTTTTCTCAATATATTTTTAAACTCTGCAAGAATATTTTGCTTTGTATTCTGTAAATATTATTTCATATAAAAAAAAGATTGAATTTTTGCTTTTGTACATTTGGTGCGTAGGACGAATAATATAAAAATGGGTAAAAATGCATACATATTAAGTAGGTATGTATCTATTTAAAATGATAGTTTAAAGATTAAATTAATAAGATATATCTATATATGTAATTAGTATCTAAGTTGAGCGCTCTCATTTTCTATTAATATATCTGCGTTTTGTATTATATTATTTGTAATATTTGTAAGTTGCGAAACGTCAACACAACACCTCTATTCATTACGTGCCGTTGTTTATTGATTTAGTATTGTTTATGCGTCTATGGATTAGTAGTACATAGAATGCATACGCGCACGTGCGTATAATCAACGTTTTTCATTCGTTTGTCCGTTACATGTTATAGTTATATAGTATACGATTAGGGCAGATTAGGGTTAACTGTGTAATTAATTGTTGCGGGTGTGTTTTAGTGTTGTGGTGACTACGAGGTAAGCAAAACTTTGAACATGTCATGGCATTTATAAGATAATTGGAATGCTCAATATCGCTATGTACAGAAATCTTTAATAATATAATTGTAGGAATTCTATGCATCATATATGTACTGCATCTACCAGATAAATTGCTAGTTGATTTGCTTAAGAGATTCATCTCGGTAGATAAGCGTCATAACCTCAAATAGAGGTTAGAATACGTTGTGTTGTTTTATTGTTTGTACGTAGAATGTTTTCAAATATTATGAAAATAAGTAAAAATAAGTATCGTAAGTATTAGAATGTAGCTACCATTCCAATTATTGTAAATGTTCCAAATGTATTAGTAGGTGTTGATAATGTTGTACGATGTTTTATTCATGGTATGATCTAATACAATTGGCATTATTTTAGAGGCCACAAGGAAACGCCATGAGAGCGCCACTACCGAAGATATGAAAAAAGCCATATTTTTCATTTTTATTGGGTTATTCAAATAAATTGATAATAAATACGTTTGTTTTTTATTTAGAATACTTCAATTTAAAAAATAGTGATTAATTTGATAAACCTTCAGTATGCCTTAAAAGATGCCAGAATTATTGATTATTAACTTGTATGGTGAGTGTGAAAAACAAGTTCTTGCCTTTTAGACAACTCTATGTATGTTTCAACTTTTTGTTATCGACATTATACATTCTAAATAACCAAGAACAATTTTAGTTCATTTTGACAAATTAAATAGATTGCATAAAAAAATCTCAATTTTCATATAAATAATATTTTAATAAAATTTTCTAAATATTTTAGAAAAAATATTGCGCTTACATTAATTTTAAAATATGGAATAAATATTTTAATTGAATATTTTATCTATATTTAGAAAAAAATATGAAAAATATATTCAAAAACCTCTCACGAAAAATATTTATAAAATATATTTTTAAAAATATCTAAGTAATATTTCTGGCTGTTAGGGTAATATAACATCCTTAGTGTAGAACAAATAACAAAATATTAAATGCAATAATTGTAACAGATTGGAAAGACCTTTAGTTTAAACTTATTTAAAGATATACAGAATGTTCAGTAGATGAATGGCGCCATAAGACCTAATTTTTTTTTTAATAGCACGCCCTGTATATTTTTAAACATTTAAATATTGCATTGAAGTAGCTGATGTGCGAATGTAAAAAGTTTTTTTTATTTTTAATTGTTGGATTAAAATAAAATATATTTTTAAAAATATCTATGTAATATTTCTGGCTGTTAGGGCTGGTATTATAGTAGGCTTCAATACATTCTCAACAAATCGGTTAACAAACTCTAAATCTATAGGTTCAATGTCCCTTATAAAAGTACACACATACAACAACACACCTAAAGTCAATATCCCGCCATTATTTATGATAATAAGAGAACTACAACTCCTCTTTCTCTGTTTGTACCGATATCTGTTCATGTTTCCAGTTCCCCATCATCCTCCATACTCTATAGCATGTGTGTAAGAACGCATGTAACAGAATAGTTTATTGTATACATTCGTATAAATACACCTCAGCGGTTATTCACTGACCAGGAGTCAGGCCTTTTTTCGTTCGGAAAAAGTGCAGCCAACGTACCAAACGTACACAACACACGAAACGATTATATGCTTGTGTTATTAATAAATCGCGTATTATTGGCCGGGGATCGTAATAGACGAGAACTTACATTTCTGTAATGGAGCGCGTGAATATTAATTAGGGATTTCGTAAGCTGTAAGCTGTTAAGGAACAATGTTATGACGTGATGCGCAGATGCACGAAGTTGCTTTTTTTCTTTCCTTTCTCGAAGAGAGATAGGTGTTACTCTTACATGCGCACGAATATCAGTTTCGCAACTTAGGAAAAAAGTAAACAAGGATGTCGGAAGAAGCAGTTGTCTACTACTACTAGAATATTGTTTGCTCGTCTTCCCATTTAACTTGTTTTTGGTACGGTGAAATTGCATTTCGCCAGGGACTTTGGTGAAAGAGTGGAATTAAAGTTTTTAGCAGTGTATGAAATGGGGGAATGAGGAGGGCTGTGGGGCTGCTGAATCTAAAAGTTTCCTTTTGCACGCTTCTCTGAAGCGGCCACCTTGAAAAATGGAGTAGAAAATTGCTTTTCGTTTATACACGGTGGACAGAAAAATGCTGACAAACTAAGACAAATTTCTATTCAATTCTGACAAGGGAACACCGGCGGGTGTCCCCCTCCGATTTCGATGAAATTTAACAGATCGAAAGAGTACCTTAAAATAAGAGACACGTATTTTTTTTTATCGGCGTATCTGCACGATTTTTGGGTACAGCCCCCTCCAAAGTTTGGACAATTTTTCAATTTTTGCAAATATTTCCTAAATTATAACAGATATTAAATTTTCTTCTTAACATAATTTGCAACATATTGCATGGCCCTAAGGGTGACGTCGTCCGTATTCGCAAAAAGTTAATAACGGGGGACGGGGTTCCCCTGTGCCCCCAATTTTTTTTACATTTTCTCTTTTTCTTATTCATCAAAAGAAGGCCGATTTGACATAGAATACGATGATGTATAACAAGTTTAGAAAATTAATAATTCTAAAATTGAAAAATAATAATAAACCTTCAAAATTAATAAACTTTTCTATTGATATAAATCAAATGAACTATAACAGAAATAAGTTTTTATCCTTAACATAATTTCCAGTATAATACATGGTCTCAAGGTAGATTATCTTCATAAAAAGCTATAACGGGGGGGGGCGGACTGTTATGTATATTAATCTTGTTCGCTATTGCCAATACATATATACCAATAATCGCATTACAGTATGTCATGTATTTAACATTTATAAGCATATAATATTTTCTAATTCTGTTCTATGTTTCCGAAATGTTATAATCCGTTACAAACACTTAGTTATATTTATGCTCCATTGAATACTTACATTGTACACCTAACATTGCACGAAAACTTGAAATAAATTAAAAAAATATATGTATTATTATTAATCCTTCGTCCTGCTGTAGCAAATTGTTCATATATACGCACTAAAGCATTATGGTTTCTAAGAATGAATAACATTTTATTAAGGAAATATATAAAACGCAGTCACATACTGCAGTTGATAAAACGATTTATATTGCTACCACCAATAAAAGTTTCGTATAGTATATAGTATAAGTTAGTAGGCATAGAAAGGTTTGACCATAGCTTGTCGAGTAGATAACAATTCTAAATTAAGAAGTATTTAAGTAAGAAGAGCAGCGGAGTAACGATAACAAATAATTGTTGTTAATGTACCATATTATTATTATTATTACAATTATTTTTTATATTAATCCTCTAAATTTATTAACATTGTTTTCTATGAAAGCGATCTTTTTTTGATATGAATAATGAATAAACTTATATTAAAAAAATGCGGGGTATGGGGTACCCCGCCCCCGTTATTAGCTTTTTATGAAGATATCTGCCTTGAGACCACGTATTATGCTGGAAATTATGTTAAGGATAAAAACCTATTTCTGTTATAGTTCATTTGATTTATATCAATAGACAGTTTATTAATTTGAAGCTTTATTATATTTTTCTATTTTTACAATTATTAATTTTCTAAACTTGTTATACATCATCGCATTCTATGTAAAATCGGCCTTCTTTGATGAATAAGAAAAAAAAAATGTAAAAAAAATGGGGGTACGGGTACCCCGTCCTCCCGTTATTAACTTTTTGCAATACGGACGACACCACCCTTAGGGCCATGCAATATGCTGCAAATTATGTTAAGAAGAGTAAATTTAATATCTATTATAATTTAGGAAATATTTGCAAAAATTGAAAAATCGTCCAAACTTTGGAGGGGGCTGTACCCCAAAATCGTGCGGATACGCCGATAAAAAAAAATACGTGTCTCTTATTTTAAAGTACTCTTTCGATCTGTTAAGTTTCATCGAAATCGGAGGGGGACACCCACCGGTGTTCCCTTGTGAGTCGATAATCTTAATTGAGAAAAATTGTACAGTGCTTTCTTAAGTCACACGAGCAACTCAAGTTATTTACAGTGGCGGCTCGTGAATTATGAAAGAGGGTGGACACAAAATAAGCACTTGCTTATTTTTTGTACATAAAATCCATTCCCCTATTTTTCATGTTGGAAAACACGTCTATAACTTTGTTATAAAGATGCGTTCAGTCGATCTTCTCACATTGTGCTTCTCAGAAAAGTCTCAATGCGTTTGAGGGTGGAAAAATATCGTTCACATTCTGCTGTCGACATGGGGATTGTACAAATAATATTCAACAGTTTATATGTTTCCGTCAATTTTTTTTTTTAAGTTGTGTGTTATGAACACTAAAAGTGGCAAAACACCACCTAATACATCTACGTCACACATGTCCTCGCGCTCATAAATTACTAAAAGTTCACTTTTCTTCAATTTTACGCTGTCCAACATAGGATAAGATTTCACATTTTTTTATACACATAATTAACCGACGCAAAATATGACGATTTTTTTTCACATCTTCGGTGTACTTAATTTTATGTCGCAAATAAAATCCCAAGCCAGACGTTTACGGAAAATCTTCTCCGATGTCCTATTTTCCCTATACTGCCTTAGGATTTTATTAAAAACTCCATCTCTCGTAAGCAAGCATTCATCGCTCCAGAGAATGTGCAATAAAAAGTTCGGCTCTTCTTGAATCCTCTCTGAAATACTATTACGAAACGTTCTTCTGTGCACATTATTATTCACATACAAAGGTTGCACTTTTCTTGCATGAAATATGGACGCAAAAGATTCTGAGATGATACTGAGTGCACTGTTGTTTTGCTAGAAATATTCAATTCCCGGGCTGTTTGTCTTGTGCTGGACGTCAGATCTTCATAAACAGCATCCAATATTTGTTCTTCTAATTGAACTGTTCGACCCTCTCTAGGTCTACCGCTGTTATGATAATTGGGCATAAAGGTGCCAGAGAATGGATTTATTCCATTAATCAATGCATGCAGAATTAGCAGCAACAGTTTCCTAATTTGACAGTTATTTACGCACAGCTTTTAGGCGAGCAGTCAAAGATGCATATAAACTAACAGTCTTCTTGGGGTTTCGCCGTGATGTTAAAACTTTCGCTCGACGTTTCGCTGTTCATACTGACAGCTTCTTCAGGATAACTGAATGAATTCTCAATGGTCCGACATTCTCTTATATACGCCCCTGGTGCATCCAACGTTGTAGTTTCCGCTCCATTGACCCGTGACGGTTCGTAGTAGCTCTTCCACGTGTTGCTAGGTGGTACCCTTCTTCTGGTGTTAACGGGTTTTATTCTTCTCTATTTCTATGGCTTCCCTGATGAGTCTTTTCCGTAGTTCTTGGTGGTAGTTATTACTTTTTACATTCTTGAAATCCATTTTGTGTCCGGTGTCGTGCATGTTTCTGCATCGCTGATTGCTCGGTCCTTCTTAATCTTGCGTCCCTCTCGCTGTTTTACTTATCTCATGTCCGATGCCTCTTCACTGTTTGTCCGACGTAGCGCTGTCCGCATTGGCATGTTATCTTGTAGATACCTTCTGTGCGCCTTGGGTATCTTTATCCTTTGCGGTCGGTAGATATTGCTGGATCGACGTTGCGGTCCCGAAGCATACTTGTACGTTACGTTTCTTCAAAATTCGGCCTACTTTTTCGGTAACTTCTGCTATGTAAGGTGAACACGCCATCCCTTTTTGTGGTTCTGTAGTTGTCTCCAGTGTCGTCTTCTTCTTAGTGGCTCTCCTTATGTCGATGTCAGTGTAACCATTCTTCTTTTGTGCTTTCTCCAAATGTATCTTTTCACTGGTAAGATGTTGTTTGTCACTGATGGCTTCGGCTCTGGATAGCAATGTTTGTATTAATGTCTTCTTCTGCATCGGATGATGGTGAGATCTTGCATGCAGATACTATCTGTGTGCGTCTTCTTTCTAAATACTGCGTGCTGTTAGCATTCCCTTTTTTGTTTTCTTAACCATAACATCCAGGAAAGGGAGATTTCCATTTTGTTCTTCCTCCATGGTAAATTTGATGGCTGGGTGCTGTGAGTTTATGTGTTCCAGGAACTGTTGTAGTTTTTTCTTCTCCGTGTTGCCATATTACAAAAGTATCGTCGACATATCGTAGCCAACACTTGGGTTTCATATCGCTGGAACTTAGGGCTTCTTCTTCAAATGCTTCCATAAACAAGTTGGCTATTACTGGTGATAAAGGGCTTCCCATTGCTGTTCCGTTCTTCTGCTCGTAGTATTTTCCTTCATACAAAAAGTATGTCGTGGATAAGCACAGTTTCACTAATTCAATGATGTCTTCTTGTAGTCCAAGTTCTGGAAGTAAGGCCAGTGCGTCCTCCGTGGGTATGTTAGTGAATAGCGATATAATGTCGAAACTTACTAAAATGTCTGTAGGTTCAGTCTTTAGCGTAGACAGAATATCCACGAAATGTTTCGAATTCTTCACATACGTTGCAGTTTGTCCGGTATATGGCTTTAGTAAGTTAGCTAAATATTTCGACAAATCGTAGGTCGGTGATCCAATGTTGCTTACAATCGGTCTTAATGGCACTCCTTCTTTATGTATTTTTGGTATTCCATACAGCCTGGGTGGTCTAGCGGCTCTTGGTAGCAATCTGTTCTGCATCTCTTTAGGTATCGATGAAATCTTTATGCTCTCCCTTACTGTTTTTGTGATCTTCTCCGTTGGATCTTTTCTTATAAAGGATGCATTATTAGAATATCTCACGGCCAAATATGGTTTACAACTCAAAAAAATGCTAAGCAAATTAAATAAAATCTAAGAAATTCTCTTTAAACTTCAATAAAAACAATAGTAAATTTTTTTTTTCTATCTTTACAAATTATGAAAAGGTTTTGGCGAATTTTTTGCAAATATTTAAACGATGCATTTCGTTAAATGGACAAAAGCGTATTAAGATTAGGCCTTTAAAGATTCAAATTAATATACATTATAATAAATGAAGAAAATTTAATCCTATGCGTATCTTTTATAGTTTTCGAGATCCTCAAATAGGCTGTAAAAAAAAAGACTTATCTTGTATAACATAGCATGAGCGCCTGGTTTATAGAGATACTCCATGGATGATAAAGATTATTTTAGTTGTCAACTCCTTTTGGTAACTTACTACATAAGGAAGGAAATGCAAGCATGCATCTAAATTCTACTCTTAAGTTCAGCCACATCGTTATCTGTAGGTTTGCAGACGCAACTTCTTGTTTTGGCTATTGTTATATCCTTACCGAAATACATATTGTGGAGTTATTATTAAGGAGATATAATTCTATTTCAGATATCAGTAATTTTATTTCGTTCCTCATTATTTTAGTAAGTTATAGTAGGTATCTCAGTAAACCGTATTTATATTTCAGAAGAAAAGATTAAAAAGTTAAAGTATACTGGATACTTACTTCCTTATTAAATATAACTTCTGTTTCTATTTAAAATGGGCACTAAAATGTATTTCTCAGAAATCTTCAACACTTCATATTTTGGCACTGTATGAAAAAGAATAAATTTACGAAACCGTCAAAAAATATTAAAATTAAAATAATTCTTTCAGGGCAAATCATAAATATTATTAACTCGTAATAGCTATCGTTAAATCTTCATTTCCAGACGCTTTTTAAGTCATACACTAATTTTATCGCATTGTTCACGATGTTTAAGATTTTATTTTTAGTGATTTGTTACTGTGTCCAAACGTATATAGAACAGTGTTGGGCACCAAAGAATAATTCTTTAGTCAAATGATTATTTGAATGAAATTTTAATCAATTATTCTTTATTCAATATTAGGTTATTGCCGAATGAAGTGGTCCGGCATTATTTGAATAAGGAATTATTGAATGAAACGTTATTTAAATAAAGCATTACTGGAATAATTTTCTCACGAAATAAATCGTCATTCAAATAACGGAATAAACTTCGATGCAGGTACTTATATGCACATATATCTGCTCGCTATCGTTGCCTTAACACTCGTGTTCTTATATGTGCTGCAAAGAATAGAAGTTTTTTGCGTTTAAACGCGTCAGGGTTGGGATTAATATCATAATAGTTGTACCTGACCTTGAAACTATTTTTTTTTTCTACTATTGAAACTTATTACAATAAGGAGATATATTGTCTACTTGATTATCTAAGAAAGTAGTTAAGTACACAGTTTTTGATATATGCAACAGTCACCTATATGTAATAAAATATTTGAAAGCAATAATTTACTTGTATTTTTCGGCGGCAATAGTTTTCAATGTTTTCAAACAGAAAAGAAGCGTACATGAAACTTAAAACTGTGTCACAGAATAGAGAACAACCAGAAATTTCACTCCTATAGTTAAATGGACAGATATGTATCCTTTTTCAATTAAATTCTGGCAGGTGTTTATATTCTCTTCAATCTCTTTCAATCAACTCTTGGCAATGCATTGGAACGATTGCGCATGACTATATTTTTTCAGTTAGTTCCATTATTAAAAAAAAACAACGCGCTTTCAGGACGTTGTAAAAGATAGATTTTATCATTACAAAAATAATGCATGCCCTCGATTATGAAATATACACATAAACAAGCATACCACCAAGTCTTTTAATCCCAATTATTATTGGTGTTAGATTTATTGATGAAGTTTCACCGTTCACGGGGCGTAACTGTGAGACTACTCTGTGAACGTTTTGTTAATTATTTGTAACAGTGTTGAGATGAAAACACGAGTGCATTTTGTAATTTAATTTATTAAAAAACATTCAACACACGCACTATACAAAAAAATAAAGGTAATGATCTTAACACTAACTGTTCGCTATAACTAAATTTTACTTAGACAACTAATATGATCCTGTTTGATTAAAAAATGATTGGGTATTTCTATTGCGAAGTATTTGAAGAACTACAAGGATTGCAAGCTTTTTGCAGTGAGAAATTAACAAAGTCCTGCCGGCACAAAGCATTTCATCTCTTTTAAACCAAATTTGGATTTCTTTAAATTCAACTTTATATTTAACTCCTACCCGCGCTCATTCCATCAGTGTCGTAAAAAAAAACCTTCTTCCTTCACAGTGTAACTCAAAAAACAAAACACAGGGCGTCTCTTGCACCAACCCCCACTTTATGATATAAAAAAGATTATACCTTTCGCTTACCGCCGTTGCTAAAGGCCAAATATGATTACTTTAAGAAAGAAATATCTTCTACACCTATCCGCACTACTTGATATTGAAAAAAGCGTTCCTTTCTTTTTCTGATGCTTTTAAAATATAATTTTCAGAATTCAAGAAAAACCAATGCGACTCCCCAACCCACCCTCTAAATCCCTGGTATAGAAAAAAAAATGATCCCTTTCCCTTCCCATCGTTGCTAAAAAACAAATATCATTGCTTTAAGAAACACATCCTTCGTATCAATCCCCACTCCCTGATATTGAAAAAGAAAAGTATCCCTCTCCCTTCCCGATGCGGTCAAAAAAGAATTTTCATGATTCAAAAAAACTAATGCGTCTCCTACACCAACTCCCCACCCTCTGATGTTGACAAAAGTTATTCATACCGCTTCTTAACATTGCTGAAAAATATACTCCGTCATTCAAGAAAAAAATCGATACGACCCTCTAACCAACCATTCAAAAATTATTCATACCGCTTCTTAACATTGCTGAAAAATATATTCCGTCATTCAAGAAAAAAAAATCGATACGACCCTCTAACCAAACCACTCAACCCCTAATATAAAGCAAACTATCCGTTTTCCTTCCCGCCATTGCTAAAAAACAAATATTATTGCTTTAAGAAATAAATACATCCTCCCTATCAATCTCCACTCCCTGATATTAAAAAAAGTGTTTATTTACCTTCCCGATGCCATCAAAAAATAATTTTCGAGATTCAAAAAACACTAGCGCGTCTCCTTTACCAACTCCCCACCCTTTCATGTTGACAAAAGTTATTCATACCGCTTCTTAATATTGCAGAAAAATATATTCCGCCATTTAAGAAATAAATCAATGCGATTCTCGAACTACTCAACCCCTGATATGGAAAAATTATTTCCTTTCCCGAATGAAAGCAGTTATTTAAATGAACACGATTATTTGAATAGGAATATTTATTTGAATAACAGTAGTTATTCAAATGAAGAATAATTATTCAAGAGAAGAATAATTATTCAAGGAAGAATAATTATTCCAATGGAGAATAATTATTCAAAAGGAGAATAATTATTCAAATGAAGAATAATTATTGGAATAATTATTTGAATAATGAATGAAATGAATGTGGAAATTCATTATTGAATAATACAATCAGGAATAAAAATTTATCTATTATTTCTGAATAAGAATAAGGAAACTGACAATTTATTTTCATTCTTATTCTGAATGAATTTTGCCCAACACTGATATAGAAGATGCTTGCCGAAGAAGATAAGGAAGTGAAAAGATATAAAAAGATCTTATTTTCGACTCGTACCAATACTAAATGTTTAAAAGATCATTTTTTTTAATGAAAGCGGTACCTGCGTCTACGATTATACGATTTTAAAGCAATTAAAACTCAGATGCACCTTTTTTTTTCTTTTTAGTGGTCGCGTAGGTATTAAAAGTTTTACAGCTTTAGAATGGTAAATATTTATATTAAGCGATCAGAAAATGTCCTTACCAACGAAGTGGGTCGCGTAATTTGTGATTTAATTGTTTCTTAATAGTGCTGTTTTATGTAAAGAAAAAAAAAAATATGACGACATCGTCAGGAAGTGAGTAAGATTGAATTTTTTTTTTTCTTGTCATTATCGCTAAGGTGTTTAAGATTTAGAGTGGGGAATTGTTTTAAACGATTTTTATTTGGTTTGGGTGCTGATGCAGACAGGATTGTGAATAATTTCTTTTCAAAGTAACTATTCTTAATGAAATCGTTTTAAGAGGGTAGAGAGTTTTCGCATGATATTACCCCTAATCGTATACTGACAAGAGAATCTTTAACTTTACGGGGTGCAAGCTGACTTTAAAATCCGTCCCAAATTTTGTTTATCCAAAATAACTTTTAAACGGTGCGACATAGAAAAAAAGTTTCAATGGCGGACATGCATCGTTTATGCCGCTCTTTCGATTGATGCAGTTATTTATATATAGGGTGTTACAAGAAGCATGGAACGACGTCTGTTGTGCTTATATTTGATCGAATTTCAGAAATCGGTTATAATCGTTCCATTTAGCATCGAGTACTGTCTGCATACCTGATTTAAATAATTATACAGGGTGTTCATAAAATTATGATTTTTTTCATATTTCTTTATTCTAATGAGATACTGTATATACTGTATATAGACCGGATTTAAAAAATTATACAGGAACTTTAGGGGGTGTAAAACACCCTTGAAGTTCGGCGAAAATTTAGTTTATCCAAAATAACTTTTAAACGGTGGGAGATAGAAAAAAAATTCAATGGCGGACATGCATCGCTTATGCAACTCTTTCGATCGGTAGAGTTATTTATATACAGGGTGTTACAATGAGCATGGAACGACATAGGTATTTATACAGGGTGTATCCGATATAGAGGCAAATATAATAATATGTAGCAGCTGTAATCATATACAATCAAAAAGTCTTAATGCACAGGGGGTCTATCTGTAAGCATTAATGAGAAAAACAATATTTTATAAATGCCGTGGGCTAGAACCGCACCTGTGCCCAACCTAAATGCTGTCCCGAGTATACCCCCACATATCACTATCATTCAGCCATTACCGCTGTTAGTTTTGTGTGGATCGCCGCTTGGAGTGCAAGCCACTTTAAACATTTTATTTAAATTCTTCCCTGTCTCGAAAAAACGATGCTTTTCAGGACCATCATGATTTCATATAAAGAAAATCGAAGCTTGATGCATCGGCAAAAGCGCGGGAATGTATAGATTCATTTTCGCGCGATATCATAGTAAAAAGGCATGTTTGCAAATTTTCTGTATCTACATTTATTTCTGTGTAATTCGATTCAATTCATTTTGCGTTATATGATTAAATAAATCCAAAAGAAATAACTCAGATTGATAAACGGTACTACACGTTTATTAACAACTAACTCTCGATTCGACAAAGCAAAAGAAAAATATTTACGTTTTTTGTGACTACTGAAGTCGCATATCCGGTGAAACTCGAACGTCTTATCAGGATATTAAAAATAATATTTTGTAAACTTACGTAGAATGCTCTTAACGAAAAAGGAATGTTTATTTTATAAAAAGAAGAAATTTAAAATGCCTCAGTTTTGCTATTTTTACAAGGGACTTTATTTATTCAGTATGACGTTAAATGAACTTACGGCGTACCATTAAGAATACGTAATACTAAATGAGTGCAATGTATTTATACATAATACCACGTTTAGCGGGTGCTTAACATGACGTTTCCTTGCATCAGGCCCGGACTAAAGAAATTTTGGCTCTAAATTTAACTTTTTTTTTATTCTTTAATCATGAAATCCGGTTTCGGTGGGTTTGTGCTTTATATGTCGTGTAGTTAACACCCAAGCGAAATTTGCTTTTTTATTTGATACACCCTGTATAATTGGATCCATAGTGCTTCCTCAAGTAGGCTTCATATATCATGCTTTCAAATACTTTGCTGATTCGAGTCTTATAAGCAAATTCTTTAGTGGGAAGCACAGAACTTGTCTTCCCACTGTCTACCACACTGCGCAATATCTACATGGAAGAATTTGACAGTAGAGCCATAGATATATTCAACAAAAAAAACCAAAAATGTGGTTAAGGCATGCAGATGATATAATTCGTAATATGGCCCCATGGTGAAGAAGCCCTGAACGAATTCCTATAACAACTAAACATTACAGAAATCTCTATAAAATTCACCATAGGAATAGAAGCAGAAGGCAAGATACCGTTTCTGGATGTTCTGGTATATAAGAATATCGATGACATACTCAAGATTACTCTATACAGAAAGCCTACACACACACACACAGGACAATACTGACACTTCGACTCGAACCATTCAAACAATGTGAAAATTGTAGTAGCCTAGTAGGTGCCTATATGATAGCTCCAACAATATTTGCTCAGAAGAAGACCACAGAAAACAGGAGTTCAACAACGTAGCCCACACATTAAAGCAGAATGGTTATACAAACAAGGTCTTGTCATTAGCAAGGAAGAATCGTATGACACAGCGGAGTCAAGAGCTAGAATAAGATAAGGTGTGCACAACTGAAATCCCGTACGTAAAAGCCCTATCGGAAAAAAAAATCAGGAGGATAGGCAACAACTACTACAAGGTTAGGACAGCAATAAGAACCGACGAAAACCAATAGATCGACCCTAACGAATGTGGAAGACCATACATCGGAGAAATAAGCAGATCCTTGCAAGTCAGAATCAGAGAACACAAAAATTTGGTTCGACTGGGAGAAACGGATAAGTCTTGCTTGGCTCAACATGCTTCGGAAGAAGATCACAGGATTGAATGGGACAAAGCGATAATCCTGACAAGAGAGGAACATTTCACACAAAGGAAATCGAAAGAAGCAGTGGCCATAACACCAAATGCCATAAGCACACCAAGCCTTGAAATCAAAGATGTCTGTTTACCAATGATTAGGACTAGCTTAAGGATTTAGGAAGCTTTAAGGATTTACGAAAATTGAATCGTAAGGTAATGTCCATATGTGACATTTTTTGGGTAGAATCACCTCTAGAACACATACTACATCACTTACCTCGAAAAACACCCTGTAGGCGAACGATTAAATCGAAACAGTTTAAGGAACAGCAGTTTTAAACACGTTTTACTATTTCCAGTTCGTTTAAGTTCTAATTTAAAACGGTTTACAAAGCATTCTACTACATTCCCTACAATTTAACTACACGCATTCCTGAGGCATTCTCAATTAGTTGATAGGCGGTCGAAATACCACCACGAGCGAAAACAAATCGTCGAAATCTACATATAATCTTTCGTGATAAATAAACAAAAGGAGGTCCAAGCGTGCCAGCCAGCCCGAATTCGTTTATTGAAACGAGTGCGTGCGTACAGACGTAAGATTGTGAAATTGTGCCACTATATGGAAAAATGTTGTACAATGTGCTGCGGTAATTGATTCGAAATATGTTTGAGCTCGTTGGGTTGAATTCTAAATGTTTTTATTTTTGTTGTGTAAAGTTAGCATTAGAAATGGTCGACTACTGCCGAAAATAAATACACCTTTAGTTTTGATGGGAACTATTTAATTTGAAATATCAAATGAATGTTTTTGCTTTACGCGATATGGTTTTGTTGTTGGGTAAATTGTAGTTGAGATAGGGCAAGGATTCTTTAGGCATCGTATTCAGCAGGTCAAAATGCATAAAAGGTGATATATTTTCAATTTTCAGCAGAAATCTTGTAGGAAATCCAACTGAACACTGGATCTTTGATTCCAGCTCTATTTTGGTTTTTTTAGGAAAAAATCTTCTATACAAAACTTTAACAGAATTCAATGCTGCATAACCTAAAAATATTTTTCACTAATCAAAGATCCAGTCTTCGATGTATGGTGATCTGTACACTCACGTGAAAGCTTTTCCAAGTGTAGATTAAGTTAAAATTATTTTGGATTCTGAAAATGCTACAGTCGCCTCATTACGAACTACTAAGCTAACATTTTTTTTAATGGTGTCTTTAAAGATTGAAGGCTTTCTGAGAAACTAATATTAGGGATTGAGAGAATTCTTAAGCATTATATGCAGCTCCCCCACTGCATATTATGCTTAAGAATTGCTTAAGTATGTATAAATATTTCAAAAGGGTGATATTACACTGCGACCTAAAAGATCTATTGTGTCCCCTGTTCTTGCTGTTTTACAGCTGGCCTTCCAATCCTATTCCTTTCAGAAGGTGTCGGATATCAGAAGGCCCTAAGTTAGGTAAGTCTCCCTCTTCGATTTCACATGCTCTCAGGTGCAACACCCTTGAGTTGCATATTGCTACACAATTTGAGAGGGGATATATGCCATCCTGTTCCCCAATCTGCTCCAGTCGTTTTGCCCCTCCTTTTGTTCCTTCCTCGTGAGGTATTCTCACTTTGGAAGTGGAAGGCTTCTTATGGAGGTCCTGCTCCAATTCCTGTTTATTAGCGGTGTCATCTCGCTAATAAACGTCCTTCCTCAATGGTTAATCCCACGAGTAGCTAGGGAAGAAAAGGTCCACCTCCACAGAGCCCCGCAAGCAGAGGTAAGGCTAAATACAATGGGGTGCGCCAGGTGCCCCAAAGTTGGACTAGTAGACTGGTCTTCTATCTAGCCGCGCATCCCATCAGCCTAGGATTTAGGTTTTTGTTGAGGTTGTCTCCTCCCGGTCCGTGCAGTTAAACCAATACCTTCATCCCTTTCGGGACCTGGTTTAACAGTTGGGCTTTCGGTAGCCGAAAGCATTTCATTCATTCATTCATTCATTCAAGTTAGGGTGGGCACTTGATGTTCGGGCACTTGAGCTTGGTGCCCATTGTACCATCCCTATTGATGCTCTTATTTCCACTCGAGCAGGTTGGTGTTCTCTATAAAGCCCAGTATCTTGCCCAGTGGAAACTTGAGGACCTTCGAGAGCTCCAATAGATCTCTCCGGAAATATTTGTGCCTGAGTACCTTTAGTTCCTCACATGTGCAGATTACATGTAAACTCGTTTCCTCCTGTAGTTCGCATCTTCTACACCACGGTTCGCTTACAGGGCCTATGTTGTATAGATGCTTTTTCAGAGGACAGTGTCCAGTTACCAACCCAGTAATGGTTTTAACTTCTTTTCTTACTGCGCTTTGAGTAGGTTATCAGTGAAAACTACCATCCCCATCCCCTATCAGCGTTTTGGTATGGAGTTGACCTTCAGTCGACCTCCATTTCTTTGTACTTTCTTTATCTAACCAGGTCCAGATCTCCTTCTTGCGGAATCCTTAGTAATCCCACATACGGGCTCTGGCCCATGAAGTGTCTCTTAGAGCCCTCCTTGGCTAGTTCATCGGCTATTACGTTGCCCTTTATATCCTCATGTCCCGGCACCCAAATCAGAGACACCGTGTTGTCTCGTGCCAGTGCATTGAGGGATTGTTTGCAGTCCCTAACTAGTTTTGACCTAGTTACAGGGTTTGAGACTGCCTTAATGACAGCCTGGCTGTCAGTCATTATATTAATTTTCCTCCTCATGTAGTCCCCTTTTGCAATCATTTCTGCACAGGCTGCAAGGGCGAATACCTCTGCCTGGAAGACCGTTGTATGTTTTCCCAGGCTTGTGAATATCCTTCGATTAGGACTGGGCCCACAAACACCGGCTCCTGTCCCCTGGCTGGATTTGGATCCATCCGTGTACCAGTTTTCGTTAGCAGTGATCTCACTACGCGCCTGGTCTCAGTTCGGTATGGAGATTTTCACCTTTTCAGTGAAAGATAATTTCGGGTGCCATGCTGTCCGTGGCATTTGTAGCAATGGCCGCCCAGCAACGTGCCCGTAGTATAAGTGGTGTCTCCCACCCTGAAGTTGGATGCCACAGGTTGTTGCTTTCAGTCTAAGGATCGCATTCATTGCCTCGCTCTCACATAGAGTTCCAGCAGGGGAGGCCCACAATGGTCTCCAAAGAGGCGGTTCCGTACTGTTAGTTGCACAGTGATACCAGTAATGCCGTGTCAAAGGCGTAGCCGAAAGCAACAACTGGCATTGTTGTAGAACCCCATGCAAGCCCTTAGCCACGACACGACAGCTCGGGCAAGGGGGCAGTGGTTCACGGCAAACGGTCTTCATTCACTCTGCTTCGGTTTTAAGCAGAGAGGACGAACTTATAGCCGCCACTAACCATCTCGTCTTGAGCGAGCCCTGATATGATGGTAGGTACTCCCAACCCCCGGTAGGAAGACTTATGATATTTACAGCATTTTTCAACCTTCTTCAATTTTATTCCGAAAATTTGTATATCTCATACGATAGCTTTTATTTTGGATTGCAGTTCCATCATTACGAAGTTTAACCATACATTTTGATAACATTTTCAATGTTTGATCAAATAACCAAAGATTCTTTCAACATCGTAGCTACCAGACCAAAATACACGGAAAAATATATATTTTTAAATGAAAAAAAATTACTTCCTAACCTTCAAATAGTCAAAATCTTTGCGCCATTTATAAGACCAAGAAAAATCTTCCTCTGACATCTAAAAACCGATACATAGCTTCACGTGCCGAGAGCCGGTGATTCGAAATCGCTTAGGTCCAATGAAAACCCTATTTATTTTGATGTCCGGAACACGGCAGGATAAACATCTTGGAAAATATTTACAGCAGGGAATTATTCTAAATCGGATTTTTAGCGCATTACACACGCCAACCTATGAGACAGAGAGAGAGAGGGATTTTGTGCGGTGACCTACATTGAACTGGCCGAAAAGATAGACGCAGATACAGCATGCTTCAAAGAAAGTAATTCATGAGATTTTTTTTCTTCGCTGCGACTTTTTGGATTTCTATATTTTACTTCTTTGTTCTTTGTATGTTTTAGGCTCAAGTTTTAGGTTTTTTTTTTGATTAATTTCATTAGATAAATCTGCCCATTCGATAATTTTACCCTTGTCTCATGGCCTAAATCTGTTTATGATCAAATTTGGTTACTGACAGAGTTTTTAGACACGTTTCTGAGTATTTGGGAAGTTCTACTACGACCTAATTAATACAGATATCCCAGATATCTTACTCGTTCCTACCACCTTGGCCTCTTTGGAAGGTTCTTAGATTCAATTAAATCGACGCTAAGTTTTAAAGCTTCCCTAACAGCCAGAAATATTACATAGATATTTATAAAAATATATTTCATAAATATTTTTCGTGAGAGGTTTTTGAATATATTTTTCATATTTTTTTCTAAATATAGATAGAATATTCAATTAAAATATTTATTCCACATTTTAAAATTAATGTAAGCGCAATATTTTTTCTAAAATATTTGTAAATTATTATTTATATGAAAATTGAGATTTTTTATGCAATCTATTTAATTTGTCAAAATGAACTAAAATTGTTCTTGGTTATTTAGAATGTATAACGTCGATAACGAAAAATTGAAACATAGATAGGGTTGTGTAAAAGGCAAGAACTTGTTTTTTCACACTCACCATACAGGTTAATAATCAATAATTCTGCGCATCTTTAAGGCATACTGAAGGTTTATCAAATTAATCACTATATTTTAATTGAAGTGTTCTAAATAAAAAACAAACGTGTTTATTATCATTTTATTTGAATAAGCCAATAAAAATGAAAAATACTCATTTTTAAGTCTAGCCTTGGCTGGTGCCAGGTACAACCCTATGGCTTTTTTCATATCTTCGGTAGTGCCGCTCTCATGGCGTTTCCTTGTGGCCTCTAAAACAATGCCAATTGTATTAGATCATATGATGAATAAAACATCGTACAACATTATCAACACCTACTAATACATTTGGAGCATTTAAAATAATTGGAGTGGTAGCTACATTCTAATACTTACGATACTTATTTTACTTTATTTCATAATATTTGAAAACATTCTACGTACAAACAATAAAACAACACAACGTATTCTAACCTCTATTTGAAGTTATGACGCTTATCTACCGAGATGAATATGTTAAGCAAATCAACTAGCATAAAATTCCTACAATTATATTATTTCTGTACATAGCGATATTGAGCATTCCAATTATCTTATAAATGCCATGACATGTTCAAAGTTTTGCTTACCTCGTAGTCACCACAAAAACTAAAACACACCCCGCAACAATTAATTACACAGTTAACCCTAATCTGCCCTAATCGTATACTTTATAAACTATAACATGTAACGGACAAACGAATGAAACGTTGATGATACGCACGTGCGCGTATGCATTCTATGACCTAATCCATAGACGCATAAACAATACTAAATCATATAAACACGGCACCGTAATGAATAGAGGTGTTTGTTGACGTTCGCAACTTACAATATTACAAATAATATAATACAAAACGCAGATATATTAATAGAAAAGTTACAGCGCTCAACTTAAATACTAATTAAATCATATTAGATATATAGTATCTAATTTAATCTTTAAGCTATCATTTTAAATATACCTACTTAATATGTATGCATATTTTACCCATTTTATACTATTCGTCCTACGCACCAAATGTACAAAAGCAGAAATTCAATCTTTTTTTTATATGAAATAAATATTTACAGAAATACAAAGCAAATATTTTTGCCAGAGTTATGAAAATATATTGAGAAAACATTTGCATAAAAATATTATTAATGCTACATAACATATATATTTTTTAAATGTTTTCCTAATATATTTTCTGTAATATATTTTATGCATATTATATTAATATAACTAATATTCAAGAAAGATTTAATATTTTTTAAATATTTATAAAATATGAAATAAATATAGTTGATCACTGGGGTTGGCTTAATTTAATCTACCCTTACGAAAAAGGGTGTCTGCTTTCTCATTTTCGAGAATGAGTGAGTGCCTAGAGAGCGCAGATTAGGGACAGATTCTATCCAAAGTATGTCTACAGCTTCAGATCAGTTCCTGGTTGCATTTTTGCATCTCTAGTTCATCAGCACCGCTTCACTGTCACTGAAAATTTTTATTGACTTGTGGTTGCCATTTTTATCCATAAATCTCTCTAGCACACATGTCAATTTCAGCCTGAAAGATTGTTGTGTGTTGTCTACGATTGTAATATCTTCTTATTCTTAGACTCACTGGAAATATTCCTCTGCTCAAACTGTCCGTAAACTAGTAGATGTCTGCATTCGTCAGTATTTTTTTGTTGCATTTACATTCCTCTCTTATTTGGAAAAGAGGTATGAAGTTATGTATCGATCATTCGTCAAGTATATATATCATGGAGGATGGTTTTCCAAGTAACCAATTCCAGCAGCTTATTGGCCAAACAGATATTAGTATTTGGCAAGTGATTCGTGGTGTGCTATAGGCGGAATGCTGTATAGCGTAGTTAGGTCAGAGCTTCATATGCAACTTGACGAGAGAAAGGACATTGCACGCGTGATTGCCATCCTTGCGATCTTTTGAATGGACATAAGTTTGTTGCAACTCTAACTTCTTCTCCATAGATTATACTTGGACGCAGTACCATCACATGGACTATCTTTGGAGAGTGCCATCAAGATTTTCCACATACTCTTCTACATGTCCATTAGGATAGCCTTGCCTTGTCGTTGATCTCTTCCAAATAGTGTTTTATCATATAAGAAGTCTAAATATTTTACATTATCTAAATTTACACCTTGAATAGTGGGTGGTATTAAGTGTTCCACACTCTTCTTCCTAGTGAACAGTACTATTGACGTTTTATTCGAGTTAATGCTCCGACTTCCTCTGTCCAGCGCAAAGTCATTTAGAATATTTCTCCAGCTAAGATTTTCTTCGTGAATCAAAACATATTGATGGCCCTATTTGGGGCAATCGTCAATTACCTTATTTTCTTGAATCACAGCCATCTGTTCTTGATTTAATGTTTCTTCCAGCTAATGCTTGTCTATTACCATCATCTGCAACCTTGATGCTGTCTGGGTGCAAAGTTTCTTCTAGGTGGTGTCTTAGAGTTTTTGTTCCTCCGGGAATATTCTTTTCTTTACTTTTACTGCTCTAGCTTATGTCTTCCACTTTGAATTTGTAATTTTCTCTTATTTTGCGGTCTTGCATGTGCTTTCCGCTAGTTTGGAATATATGTATATGTAACTCTAAGCACTTTGATAGGTTAAATTGACACATAGGCTTCTGTTATCGTTCTTCATACTGGCCGACGTTTCGTCTTTAATCGTATGGGGCATCTTCAGGGTTCCTATTGGCCTAAAACTGAAACTAACAGTTTCACTTTATTAATATCTAAGCAACACACTATTGCACTAATATTAGTCAAGTAATTCATGGTTCACACTGTGTAACATTCATTCTGTATGGATGTTGTACACATCTAGTAAAAATCGCATAGCTCGTTAATATCATGTAGATTTAAGCGTTTAAATGTCTAGCTGTTTATAAATCCTGTAACTAATCCGTATATTATTTTGGAAATGTTAGTGTTTGAGAAGCAATTAGTGTTTGATATATCTCTGCTGTATAGTTTTTTTTCTTCGGATATTCGTTTTTCTTTGTCAAAATTCTTTAATCTTTACGAAGTTTTTTTTTTGTTTCAATATGAGGTATCAACAGATGTATGTACATAATTTAAAAGCCTACACATATGTTATATAAAATGTAATATTGGTAGTGTGTAAAATATTCAGTTTATTTGCAGATTTAAATTTTTTTTTGACTGTAGTACAGATATATTTTTTTGAACTATAGTAAAGAATGCGCTGCTAATTTGATTACAATTTATAATAAAATACTTATGGTAACTTGCTTATTTAAAAATCTGGTACATTGGATAAGATAGGGTAAAATCTCGAAAAGCATGGTGTCATTTATGCTAAAACTCTTGAAAGATTAAACTACATATATTGTTCCCATCGCAAAGACAGCCTTGCATCAACTTGTGCTGTAGAAATAGATCATGGTTTGTGGTGTGTGACAATTTAGCGAATATTTTCACGTTAATAATGAGATTTCCATTTTAAATTCTCATTCAATTATTCTCCCACTTATTAAGCATATATATAACTTAATACATTAGGTTGACCAGTAGCATTGAAGAGCCTTGGTAAGGTGAAACATATGTATGCTAATATCAACCGAGTGTTACTGCTTTGTTATAGCAGCAATGGAATGACTCCTAAACCTCTTACTTCCCCATTTAGTGTTAAGTTTCGTGAAACATAAAAAAAAAACAACAAAGCAAGCCTGTTATGGGATGCTACTTGGTACCGATTCACTCACCACTAATAACTAACAGCTTCTTGCGGGTTTCGTCGTGTGTCAAAACTTTCGCTGTTCATACTGACAGCTTCTTCAGGATAACTGAACTGATTCTCTATGGTCCGACATTTTTCTTATATACGCCCCTGGTGCATCCAACCGTGTAGTTTCCGCTCCATTGACCGTGACGGTTCGTAGTAGGCTCTTCCACGTGTTGCTAAGGTGATACCCTTCTTCTCTGTTAACGGTTTTATTCTTCTCTATTTCTATGGCTTCCCTGATGAGTCTTTTTCCGTAGTTCTGGTGTAGTTATTACTTTACATTCTTGAAATCCATTTTGTGTCCGGTGTCGTGCATGTGTTCTGCCACCGCTGATTGCTCGGTCCTTCTTAAACTTGCGTCCTTCTCGTGTTCTTTTATTCTTATGTCGATGGCTCTTCCTGTTTGTCCGACGTAACACTGTCCGCATTGGCATGTTATCTTGTAGATACCTTCTGTGCGCCCCTTGGGTATCTTATCCTTTGCGGTCGGTAGATACTGCTGGATCGACGTTGCAGTCCCGAAGCGTACTTGTACGTTATGTTTCTTCAAAATTCGGTCTACTTTTTCGGTGACTCCTGCTATGAAAGGTAAACATGCCATCCCTCTTCGTGGTTCTGTAGTTGTCTCCAGTGTCGTCTTCTTCTTAGTGGCTCTCCTTATGTCGATGTCAGTGTAACCATTCTTCTTTAGTGCTTTCTCCAAATGTATCTTTTCACTGGTAAGATGTTGTCGTCACTGATGTTTCGGCTCTGGATAGCAATGTTTGTATTAATGTCTTCTTCTGCATCGGATGATGGTGAGATCTTGCATGCAGATATCTATCGGTGTGCGTCTTCTTTCTAAATACTGCGTGCTGTAGCATTCCCTCTTCAACATCCAGGAAAGGGAGATTTCCATTTTGTTCTTTCTCCATGGTAAACTTGATGGCTGGGTGCTGTGAGTTTATGTGTTCCAAGAACTGTTGTAGTTTTTCTTCTCCGTGTTGCCATATTACAAAAGTATCGTCGACATATCGCAGCTAACACTTGGGTTTCATATCGCTGGAACTTAGGGCTTCTTCTTCAAATGCTTCCATAAACAAGTTGGCTATTACTGGTGATAAAGGGCTTCCCATTGCTGTTCCGTTCTTCTGCTCGTAGTATTTTCCTTCATACAAAAAGTATGTCGTGGATAAGCACAGTTTCACTAATTCAATGATGTCTTCTTGTAGTCCAAGTTCTGGAAATAAGGCCAGTGCGTCCTCTGTGGGTATGTTAGTGAATAGCGATATGTCGAAACTTACTAAAATGTTTGTAGGTTCAGTCTTTAGCGTAGACAGAATATCCACGAAATGTTTCGAATTCTTCACATACGTTGCAGTTTGTTCGGTATATGGCTTTAGTAAGTTAGCTAAATATTTCGACAAATCGTAGGTCGGTGATCCAATGTTGCTTACAATCGGTCTTAATGGCACTCCTTCTTTATGTATTTTTGGTATTCCATGCAGCCTGGGTGGTCTAGCAGCTCTTGGTAGCAATCTGTTCTGCATCTCTTTAGGTATCGATGAAATCTTTATGCTCTCCCTTACTGTTTTTGTGATCTTCTCCGTTGGATCTTTTCTTATTTCCTTGTAGGTGTTCTCGTCAAGTAGTTCATTCATCTTTTTCCGGTAATCTTCTTTATTTAGTAGTACTGTTGCATTCCCTTTGTCTGCTTTGAGGATAACGATGTCTTCTTCAGCTCACTCACCACTAATATTTACGCAAATCTATTTAAAATCTACAGTCGTATTTGTGTCACCCATTAGAAAGTGCCTCTAAACTTAACCTTGACATATATATTTTTTTTTTATGAAAAAAACAATTTTCGTTTGACCGCTGAAATTATAAAAATCTCATAATCTATTTTTAAGCATTTCTTTTTTAAATTAGTTTTCTAATTCGGAACACCTTTCTGGCCGAGGACGTATCAATGAAAATAGGTATAATAAAAACGGTTCTTTTCCCAAAAATATATATGTATTTTTGGCGATCCTTATTTTAAACCGGGTTTTTTTTTAGCGTAACAATATTAAGTTTCATTCTAGCAATTTTTCATAGACAAAAGATTAAACGAGATCCTTTTGTCTGTGAGGTATTCCTGAGACTTGATACTGTTGGTTGAATAATTTCCGCAAAGTAAATGTTTACTGTATGGAGATTAGGATTCATGGCACCGAAATTCTTTTCGCAAATTGTTGTTTAAAATATCTCTAGGTTTATAAAAAAAAAAAATTTATTGCTGGCGTTTTAGATGTCATGTTAAAAAAAGATTTCTTGTTTCTTTGGATAAATGTACTTGGAGAAGATATTTTCTGTAGTAACGCTTTCAGAAAAATTATTAAACTTAAGGTAAACTACAACTAAAAAAATTTGGTAAAATTCTTGTAGGGTTTTGGAACAATTTTGTACCACTAAAACCTTCAGGTATTTTACTTTTAGAAATAATCGGGCAACTGTTGTGATAACAGTTCCTAAGAAATATTTATCTGGCAAGTAATAGATAAATATTTGATAACTATATCTGCCATGTAGAAAACTTATATCGAGTATTGAAACTTAGTTTAGTGCAATAGGAGAAGCGCCATCTTCACTGCAATTTCTGTACTTGTAGAATATGTTTAACGTATTTACTATTATAGGCCAGAAAACTTTGTTATTATATGTTTAGAAAATCATGAAGTGATGATTTAAAGTTTTGTAATACAATTTTGATGTAAATCTGCTACTACTTTATTTGTAACTGTAGCGACTTTGTATAAAATTAATAGTTTTTTAAGAAAATCGTAAGTACTTGATATCATATATCCAAAAAATAGTTTTTTTTGCCGTTAACGTAATTTATTTGAATAGAAGATATTATTTTTAACTGTAATTTTCCAAATTATAAGAAATGTTAAGTTTTATTTTTCTTAGTAATAGTACCCTAACAGCCAGAAATATTACATAGATATTTTTAAAAATATATTTTATAAATATTTTTCGTGAGAGGTTTTTGAATATATTTTTCATATTTTTTTCTAAATATAGATAAAATATTCAATTAAAATATTTATTCCACATTTTAAAATTAATGTAAGCGCTTTTTTTTCTAAAATATTTGTAAAATATTATTTATATGAAAATTGAGATTTTTTTATGCAATCTATTTAATTTGTCAAAATGAACTAAAATTGTTCTTGGTTATTTAGAATGGATAACGTCGATAACGACATACATAGAGTTGTCTAAAAGGCAAGAACTTGTTTTTTCACACTCACCATACAAGTTAATAATCAATAATTCTGGCATCTTTTAAGGCATACTGAAGGCTTATCAAATTTAATCACTATTTTTTAATTGAAGTGTTCTAAATAAAAAACAAACGTATTTATTATCATTTTATTTGAAAAAGCCAATAAAAATGAAAAATACTCATTTTTATGTCCAGCCTTGGCTGGTGCCAGATACACCCCTATGGCTTTTTTTATATCTTCGGTAGTGGCGCTCTCATGGCGTTTCCTTGTGGCATCTAAAACAATGCCAATTGTATTAGATCATACCATGAATAAAACATCGTACAATATTATCAACACCTACTAATACATTTGGAGCATTTACCATAATTGGAGTGGTAGCTACATTCTAATACTTACGATACTTATTTTTACTTCATTTCATAATATTTGAAAACATTCTATGTACAAACAATAAAACAACACAACGTATTCTAACCTCTATTTGAGGTTAAGACGCTTATCTACCGAGATGAATCTCTTAAGCAAATCAACTAGCAATTTATCTGGTAGATACAGTACGTATATGATGCATAAAATTCCTACAATTATATTATTAAACGATTTCTGTACATAGCGATATAGAGTATTCCAATTATCTTATAAATGCCATGACATGTTCAAAGTTTTGCTTACCTCGTAGTCACCACAAAAACTAAAACACACCCCGCAACAATTAATTACACAGTTAACCCTAATCTGCCCTAATCACATACTATTATAAACTATAACATGTAACGGACAAACGAATGAAAACGTTGATGATACGCACGTGCGCGTAGGACTTCTATGTACCTAATCCATCGACGCATAAACAATACTAAATTATATAACACCGGCACCGTAATGAATAGAGGTGTTGTGTTGACGTTCGCAACTTACAAATATTACAAATAATATAATACAAAACGCAGATATATTAATAGAAAAGTTACAGCGCTCAACTTAGATACTAATTAAATCATATTAGATATATATTATCTAATTTAATCTTCTAAACTATCATTTTAAATAGGTACATACCTACTTAATATGTATGCATATTTTACCCATTTTATATTATTCGTCCTACGCACCAAATGTACAAAAGCAAAAATTCAATCTTTTTTTTTTATATGAAATAAATATTTACAGAAATACAAAGCAAAATATTCTTGCAGAGTTATGAAAAATATATTGAGAAAACATTTGCAATAAAATATTATTAATGCTACATAACATATATATTTTTAAATGTTTCCTAATATATTTTCTATAATATATTTTATGCATATTATATTAATATAACTAATATTCAAGAAAGATTTAATATTTTTTAAATATTTATAAAATATGAAATAAATATAGTTGGGCACTGGGGTTCTTTCTGACAAGTGATTATCAGCGACTTTTTACATGCAGGCAATTGTTTTGTTTAGATTTCAGCTTTGTGACTGACATTCTTCGAAGTGTTGCAATTTTTTTAGCACGTAATATATGCCCTTCTAGAACTAGTATTATAAGGTTAAGTTGTAAACAGTTGCTTTACCAAAAGTCCCTAGCTTAACAATTTTATTTATTTTATATTATTCGACTTCTATTAATTCTTTTTTATTTTCCTTCTAGGCGCTCCTGTTTTATACACCACGTTGGTTATGGAAATCCTGGGAGGGAGGGAAGATCCACGCTCTGATGATGGATCTGGACATAGGAATCTGCTCCGAGACCGAGAAGAAAATGAAGAAAAGGCTGATGCTGGATTACCTATGCGAAAATTTCCAATACCACAACTGGTGGGCCTACAAATACATCATCTGTGAGGCTTTGGCCCTTGTAAATGTTATAGGTAAAAGCATTCCATCAGGATTTTCCACCCATTAATGTGGTTTCCCTTTTATCGATTTTCCAGGGCAAATGTTTTTGATGAATAGATTCTTCGATGGTGCCTTCCTAACATTCGGCATAGAGGTAATCAAATTCATGGATAACGACCAAGAAGATAGGGCCGATCCATGATCCAGATCTTTCCTCGGATGACCAAATGCACCTTCTACAAATACGGCGTCTCTGGAGAGATTGAACGACACGACGCCATCTGCATTTTACCTCTCAACGTCTTCAATGAAAAGATCTACATCTTCCTGTGGTTCTGGTTCATAGGTTTGACCTTCCTGACAGCCGGCATCCTTATATACAGGATGATAATCATACTATCCCCTCGCATGAGGATGTATTGGTTGAGATTCCGTTTTCGATTGATCAGAAAGGAAGACCTGGACTTGATAGTGAAAAAGGGCAAGATGGGGGATTGGTTCCTCTTCTGCATGCTAGGCGAGAATATAGATTCCATCATCTTCAGGGATATCATCCACGAATTAGCGACGAAATTGAGGGTGCAACTCATGGAATACACGCCAGGCTTTAGGAGCGGTATCCAAGAACCGTAGTTCTTCACCTGCGAGTGGGTTTATAGGGAACAATGCCTTATATGTGTTCTTTCTTTACCAAAGTTATTTATAATTTTTTTGTTTCCTGTTTTTATTCGATTGTTTTTACTTGATATATATTTTTCTTATTATTTTTTTTTTGTTTCTTTTGTAAGTCGTTACTGTATATGTGTAAGAGAACTTGTTTAAAAAAATAAAGTTCAATTTTTTATTTGGGGTTTTGTTTTATTTAATTGTTCTAATTTTGAAAATGTGTACATTTTACACTTATAAAATATTAAATATATAATATTTCGATGAAATTTTAATATATCAATTGATTATTTTATCGAAAAATTTACGATATAATGAATTATTGAGAAACAAAAGAAATTGAAAGTGGCAACGTTGAATAATACAAAAAAATGACTGTTTTTGTATGCATTTTAATTAATCAAATTTGGCAACATTGCTGACATAGAAAATCTTTTGCTAATCGTTTCTGATTAGATCCTCATCTTAAATGTTTTTTTTTAAATCTATCATTAAGATATTTGACAACAAACAGAAAATTTAAATGTTGCAACACTGTAAAAGTCCATAATATTCCAATTTATTTCAGCATTCATAAAATTTACGTTATCAAACTAATTTTGATAACGTAGACAATATCGAAAAGCTTTTGCCAGTTAACATTAAGTTGTTAGACAACAAATAGAAAATTTAAATGTTGCAACACTGTAAAACTTCATAATATTCCAATTTATTTCAGCATTCATAAAATGTACGTTATCAAAGTAATTTTGATAACGTAAACAATATCGAAAAGCTTTTGCCAGTTAACATTAAGTTGTTTGACAACAAACAGAAAATTTAAATGTTGCAACACTGTAAAACTTCATAATATTCCAATTTATTTCAGCATTCATAAAATTTACGTTATCAAACTAATTTTGAAAACGTAGACAATATCGAAAAGCTTTTGCCAGTTAACATTAAGTTGTTTGACAACAAATAGAAAATTTAAATGTTGCCACACTGTAAAACTTTATAATATTCCAATTTATTTCAGCATTCATAAAATTTACGTTATCAAACTAATTTTGATAACGTAGACAATATCGAAAAGCTTATGCCAGTTAACATTAAGTTGTTTGACAACAAACAGAAAATTTAAATGTGGCAACACTGTAAAACTTCATAACATTCCAATTTATTTCAGCATTCATAAAATTTACGTTATTAAACTAATTTTGATAACGTAGACAATATCGAAGAGCTTTTGTCAGTTAACATTAAGTTGTTTGACAATAAACAAAAAAATTAAGTGTTGCAACACTGTAAAAGTTCATAATTTTCCAATTTTTTTTTTCAGTATTCAGAAAATTTGGATGTAAACTATTTTTTTCATTTTAAAGCTTTTGATTATATTTCTATCTTCATTGTTGCTTTTTCGAATTTATTACATAAATGTCACAACAATGTAAAGGTTAAAAATATTCCGATTTTCTACAGTGTTTGTAAAATTTAAATTTAGATTTAAATTTAGAATCGATTGAAGAAAAAGTTGATCGAAGATTTGGCAACGTCCATAACATCGAAAGTGATTGCTAACTTGCTGATTTTAAAATGTTTCATCAAACTTTTATATTAAAGAACCTTTTTTTAAAATTTATTATGAAAATTTCTTGGAAAAATTAAAAAACACAAATATGGTAACACTGTTGAAGTCAAAAGATGTTCCATTTTATTTAAAGCACTGATACAGTTTGCATCTAAAGTAATTATAATAAAAATTGATTACAGATTTGGCAACGTAGCTAATATGGTTCTGCCGATTGGATCTCTATCTTAAATGTGTGTGTTTTTTTTAAATTCATTATCAAAATTTTCCGTAACAAATAAAAAATATAAATAATATAAAGCTGAAAAATTTAAAAACATTCTTGATTTTTACAGTATTCACAGAATGTGAATCTAGAATCTCAATACGTAATAAGATTTAGTTTAGTAAAAAGGGTCGATTATAGATTTAGCAACATTGCTGATATCAAACAACTTTTGCCAACTTTGATTTTAACCTTTATTGTTTTGTGCTTGTTAATTCATCACGAAAATTTGTTATGAAAACAGAAAATATAAATGTGGCAACATGGTAAAGGTTAAAGGAATTAAAATAGGAAAGTCAACTTTTGCCAGATTTAGATTTAAACGAAAATTTATATACATTTCTGCTATTCTATGCTCAAGTACAAGAAAATCATTTAGTTTTGATTTAATCTGTTTAAACTGGCAATGTTGCAAAATGAAACATGCATATATTAAAATTATATTTTGAATTGCTTTTTATGCATTAAAAAAAAAGCGATGGAAAAAGAAATTTTGATGGATCTAAAAAGACACGAATAACAGGTTTGGCAACACTGTATTTTTAAAGTTTCTGAGGCTGGGCTTTTAGTCTGCAAATATTCATCACTTAAATACTTAAAATACATAAAAAAAATGCTAGAATATATACCTACTCAAAAAAACGTGGCAACACTGTAAACACTAAAAATATATGCTGAAACTGGCAACGTTGCATCGTATTGATATATCAACATCGTTTCTGAATTTATTTTTTATCCATGCAATTCGCTCGAAATGTCATTCCAGATGGGGACGATTGAAAAGAAAATTGATGTGCTTAGAATGAAGTAAATTACAGATTTGATATGATAGAGGTTGTAATTTGACAGTAGTACCTATCTATAAGTATTTATTTGTTAATTCGCTGTTTGTAGTATGATAGCATCTTTGCATTTAGAATATTGATTGTTGATCTAGCAGTATAATATACAATATCAGAACTGATTTTGGGAACCTTCACCTTGTTGTTGTAGTTACAAGATTTAAATCTAAAAATGCTTAATTTGATTTTAATTTAATTATATACAGTTTTGTCATCGACTGTATGTATTAAAAACATTTCGGAGTTTCCTTCATGTAAGACTGCAACCAATTTAACGTATCGTAGCGAACAAAAGTATATGTTAAAAGATCGCTAGAATACTTTGATATTATACAGTGTAGGTGCTCTTTAATACACAGTATTACCAACATATTAAATAAACATTTTGTCACCGCACTTCATCGTTTAAGAAGTTTTTTCCAGTATTTTCAACGAGTGACCATATGAAAGCGTTTTGCATACCCGTTTGACAAGTTAACACTTTATTAGACTGTTCTATAAGTTGAATCACCTTTCGATAATCGTTTGATAGACAACAGCAATAAAATTTAACAGCTTCAGATATATAAAAATACTCCATCGTGGCATCCTGATAACCTAGGATGTCTTTGAGAATAAGAATTAATGATGCAGATCGTTTATATGAAATTTATTATCAAGATTATTAGTTATAAATAAAGAAATCTTCAAAAAAATATACGTATATACAAAATCGCCATGGCAATCTTAGAAAATAGTTAAAATCCAGGTTTTTATTTCGAAAGAACCAGTTCTTAATTGGAATCTTATGTAAATCTAAACTAATTTTAATTCATATATTTATTTTTGATACTATATATAACCTCTAAATAATTCTTATAAATGTTACACTGTTGTATTACCAAGCTAAAAATTTTAATTTGTCGAACAAATAAACTCGCTTGATCTTCAGATAATTTCATTTCTATAAATGACCATATCCGTGTTAATATTTTCGGGCATAAATGTCTAAGAAGTTAAATATATTCAAATTTATGATATGTATACATAAGCTGTCCAGTCAGGAATGGTTGTAAAGCATTAACAGTTATAACTACATGCCTACATGAAGTAGTACTGCTTCGGTACTTTGGCACTTAACGTATGCCTGTAATATAAGGATAGTAATGTTTGCGGTTTTTATTAACTCTGTGGAAATATGTGAGGCCAATAATAAATGGTAAAAGTTAGAATTGCATATAATAAGGAATAAATATAATTTTTATAAAAAAAAAATCATACTTTTTTTCGTTAAGATTTAATAAATTCTGTACTAAAATAAATAATCTCACCTCCATAAGTTTGAAGGCTTCTTAGAAATCCAAATAAATTTGTAATTTCAGTTTTAATTATGTACAAAATGTACAGCAATGGACTAATAAAATGTCAAGTCAAATTCGGGTTTCAAACTATTCTCTGCTTTATTTTTTTAATAGACTTAACTTAGCAAGAGAGAATTTAAAACTGAATAGCCAGACCTTACTAGATATAAGGAACGATTCTGAATAAATAGGAAATAGTTTATACCTGTTTGCACATTCAAATATAAACTAGAAAGTTATAGATTAAAATATTTACAAAAGAATATTATTTTAGTGTAGTAAGAAACAAACAGAATGTCATGTTGAGGATATTTGAAATCAGTCTGTACAAACCTTATTGACGTTGTCATAGTGTCTGTTTAAAAGAAAAAAAAACAGTTAAGTCAATTTCTTAATTAGTAATGACAAGGGACAAGTAATAATCTATTATATGTCGTCTTTCATTTAGAATGTTTTATGTCTGTTGAATTTATGAATAACTCAAGAACATTTGTAAATACTTACGCATTCAAACACGAACCAGTAAGTATCAAACTAAAAAAATTATAAAATAATATTATTTTAGTTCAGCAAGAAACGAACAGGGTTTAATGTTGCCATTTTGTCTACTTGAAAAAGTGTAGGGTTCACTTTTTAATTAGGGGTGACGGGTTTTTTTAGAATTTTATATTGCGAATACATTTTTTTTTTAAAACAAATGATTAATGATCCAACAAAGAAGATTGAGAAATATTTACACATTCAAATGTGAATCAGAAAGTACCAAATTAAAAAATTGTAAAATATTATTTTAGTACAGTTAGTACAAACAAAATGTCATGATGCGAATATCCAAAAATTCAGACTTGGATATCTGAAATCTATCAATAGGAATTTTATTGACGATCAGATTTTCAATTTTTAATTATTTGAAAAAGTACTTCAGACTCAGTCAATTTTTTAATTAGTATTTGCAAGTGGCAGGTAATAATCTTTAAATAATTGTTTTTTCAGAATATCCTATTTCTGCATATATTTTTTAAATCAGTTATATGAATGATCCAACAAAGAAGAATATTTACGTATTGAAATATAAGACAGAAAATACTAAATTAAGAAAGTGTAAAATATTATTATTTTAGTGCAGTAAGAAACAAACAAAATGTCAGGTTGCGAAATTCTAAAAATTCAGGCCTGGATATTGAAATCATTCTATTAGGAATCTTATTGACGATCAGATTTTTGATTTTATTATTTGAAAAAGCACACGATCAATTCTTAATTAGTATTTGAAAGTGGCAATATGTATATAATATATTTTTTTTAGAATAGTTTATTTTTGCTGCATTTTTTTTTTAAATCAAATATATGAATAATTTAACAAAGGAAAATATCTACACTTTCAAATGTTAGCCGCCAGAAACTACCAAATTAAGAAATTGTAAAATACTATTTTAGTACAGTAAGGAACAAACAAAATGTCGTGTTGCGAAATTCCAAAAATTCATACTTGAATATTTGAAATCAGTCTATAGGATGCTTACCTATTGATTGATCAGATTTTTGATTTTGTATATTTCAAAAAGTGCCTACTCAGTCAATATTTTAATTAGTATTTGCAAGTAATAATTTTTAAATATATATTTTTTTTAGAATAATCTATTTCTGCTGCATTTTTTAAATCAATTATATGAATGATCCAAGAAACAAGAATATTTACACATTCAAAAGTAAACCAGAAAGTACCAAATTAAATAATTGTTTACAATATTATTTTAGTGCAGTTAGGTACAAACAAAATGTCATATCGCGAAATTTCAAAAATTCAGACTTAGATATTTGAAATTAGTCTATTAGGAATCTTATTGACGATCAGATTGTTAATTTGTTTATTTGAAAAGTTAAACAGGCAATTTTTTAATTAGTATTTGCAAGTGGCAGATAATAACCAGTATTTTATTTTTTGTGAAATATTTTATTTTTGCCGCATTTTTTTTTAATCAAATATATAAATGATCCAACAAAGAAAAATATTTACAAATTCAAATGTAAACCAGAAAACACCAAAATAATAATTGTATATATATTATTATTTTAGTGCAGTAAGGAACACACAAAATGTCATGTTCCGAAATTCCAAAAAATCAGACTTGGAAATATTTGAAATCAGTCTATAGGAATCTTATTGACGATTGGATTTTTGATTTTCTCTATTTGAAAAAGTACTGTATTCGGTCAATTTCTTAATTAGTATTGACAAGTGTCAGGTAAGAATTTTTATGAATTTTTTATTGGAATATTATTTTGTTTCTGCTGCAATGGTTTTTATATAAAATGTAGCATTAACAGCCCCTAACAACTAGAAATATTACATAGATATTTTTAAAAATATATTTTATAAATATTTTTTGTGAGAGGTTTTTGAATATATTTTTCATATCTTTTTCTAAATATAGATAAAATATTCAATTAAAATATTTATTCCATATTTTAAAATTAATGTAAGTGCTATATTTTTTCTAAAATATTTATATGAAAATTAAGATTTTTTATGCAATCTATTTAATTTGTCAAAATGAACTAAAATTGTTCTTGGTTATTTAGAATGTATAACGTCGATAACGAAAAGTTGAAACATACATAGAGTTGTCTAAAAGCAAGAACTTGTTTTTCACACTCACCATACAAGTTAATAATCAATAATTCTGGAATCTTTTAAGCATACTGAAGTTTATCAAATAATCACTATTTTTTAATTGAAGTGTTCTAAATAAAAAACAAACGTATTTATTATCATTTTAGTTGAATAAGCCAATAAAAACGAAAAAATACTCATTTTAAGTCTAGCCTTGACTGTGCCAGGTACAACCCTATGGCTTTTTCATATCTTCGGTAGTGGCGCTCTCATGGCGTTTCCTTGTGGCCTCTAAAACAATGCCAATTGTATTAGATCATACCATGAATAAAACATCGTACAACATTATCAACGCCTACTAATACATTTGGAGCATTTACAATAATTGGAGTGGTAGCTACATTCTAATACTTACGATACTTATTTTACTTTATTTCATAATATTTGAAAACATTCTACGTACAAACAATAATACAATACAACGTATTCTAATCTCTATTTGAGGTATAGACGCTTATCTACCGAGATGAATCTCTTAAGCAAATCGACTAGCAATTTATCCGTAGATGCAGTACATATATGATGCATAAAATTCCTACAATATATTATAAACGATTCTGTACATAGCGATATCGAGCATTCCAATTATCTTATAAATGCCATGACATGTTCAAAGTTTTGCTTACCTCGTAGTCACCACAAATACTAAAAACACACCCCGCAACAATTAATTACACAGTTAACCCTAATCTGCCCTAATCGTATACTATTATAAACCTATAACAAGTAACGGACAACGAATGAAAAATGTTGAATGATACGCACGTGCGCGTATGCATTCTATGTACCTAATCCATAGACGCATTAAACAATACTAAATCATATAAACACCGGCACCGACCGTAATGAATAGAGGTTGTGTTGACGTTCGCAATTTACAAATATTACAAATAATATAATACAAAACGCAGATATATTAATAGAAAAGTTACAGCGCTCAACTTAGATACTAATTAAATCATATTAGATATATATTATCTAATTTAATCTTTAACTATCATTTTAAATAGTACATATCTACTTAATATGTATGCATATTTACCAATTTTATATTATTCGTCCTACGCATCAAATGTACAAAAGCAAAAATTCAATCTTTTTTTTTTTTATATATGAAATAAATATTTACAGAAATACAAACAAAATATTCTTGCCAGATTTATGAAAAAATATATTGAGAAAACATTTGCAATAAAATACTTATTAATGCTACATAACATATATATTTTTAAATGTTTTCCTAATATATTTTCTATAATATATTTTATGCATATTATATTAATATAACTAATATTCAAGAAAGATTTAATATTTTTTAAATATTTATAAAATATGAAATAAATATAGTTGGTCACTGGGGGCAATAAATGATCTAATAAAAAGCGCTTTAAAGCGCTTACTCATTTAAAAACACAGACACAGAAGTGCCACAGTAATCCAACCAAAATCTCAAACACCGCAAATGGTATCGTTAAGCAAAATTGCCGCCTCTACTTTTTCTTAACTTCTCACTGACATCAAGCTCACAGCAGGGTAACCCCCCACGCATCGTTCGTACAATATCTCCCTGAATCCACATACTTTGCATCTGCGTTTCGTATAATTCTCGTGCACCTTCTATTACTATACCCAAAACCCCACCTGTGTGTGCACTACGTTATATGTTACATACAGCAACATTTGCGTAGGAATACTCCGCTTATTCCGTTGTTTCGTTGTTGTAGTTGACTCTAGTTGTACTCATCCAGCGGAACGCTAGTTCGTGTGACGTAAGCTGTTGGTCTCACCTGAGAGTGAGAGGCTTTGAACAACGGTAGCCTACTAGTCGCGAACATCATCTAGAAGTTAGGCGTTTGTCTAGCTGTAGAGGACGACAGTAGACGAGTGACGGTCGACAAAACGAGAAACGAAATTAAGTTTCGGTCGAATGTAGTCCTTAAAACTTAGTGAAAATAGTTTCGCAGTAGTTTAGGGGGGTAGTAGTTAAAGGATTGAATGTGTGTAATTCGATTTTTTTTTTTTAAATTCACCTCGCGCGCTTCACTTTAATTTTTAAAATACCTTTCAATTATTACGGTAAATTTTTTTTTTTTTTTTGGTGCGAGTGTCCAACATTTGAAGCAAGATCTATCGATACAACGTAAAGATTTAACAGTTGCATCTTGTCTCTTTGTGGATGTGTTAGAAGAGGTTTCGTCGTACCTTCGAAAGAGAAGTTTCTAAGAGAAGGTAGGTTCTTGACATCTAAACGCTGTTAGCGGGGACAAAAGTTTAGCACACGAGTTTTATCTGGCGCGCTTACGCGCAGATCGGAAATTCAAAATTTCCCGCCAAATTTTAAAATACCCTGTGATTCAAAATGATTGTTCTAAGAAAAAAAACTGTTTTCCGGAAAAATTTATCTATACTTATTACCAATTTAATGAGCGAAGTTAGCTACATACAAATTTCATACATTAAATAATGAATTTTCTTGACATTTAGCGACATTGGCGTGCGTTCGATTCTTATCTTATAATTTTTTTCAAATCGTTTATATTTACATCTAATATCACCAACAATAGTATTTCTGAATACTGTAAGAAAATATAAGGGAATTTATCTGTGGTAATAGCTCAACAAACAGGTAAAAAATCAATATTAACATTAAGTGAAATAGTTTATTACATTTTATAATTTTATGGGCTTATCATACACTTCAGCGCAATGAGCTGTCAAAAGAAAGTTACATCTTCATCCCTATAAAGTTTCTACAGTACAGGAATTATTACCATTAGATCACGATAGGCGATTGGAATATTGTCATTGGTTTAATAACAATTTAAGGGACGATGACTTGCTAAAACAAATCATTTTTCTCGGATGAAGCCTGGTTTTATCTAACACAGACTATATCAATTTACAAAACATATTGTATAGCTCTTGCTGAAAATACCACACGAATTTCGAGAAACGCAATTGCATCCCGTAAAAGTTGGAGTTTTGGTTAGCTATGTCCAGACACGCAATAATAGGGCCAATTTTCTTCGAGGAAACTGTAACAGCCCAACTTTACCAACAGATGTTGGAAATTGTTTATTGCAGACGTTACAAAAAAATGAGCTTGAAGCAGGTTATTTTCCAGCACGATAATGCTCCAGCACATACTTCTCGACAAACCTGCCCAATATCTTCAACAGTTTTTTGCTGGCAGGTTCGTTAGAGCACACAGATGGCCACCAAGATCGCCTGATCTAACCCCATTAGATTTACTTTCATGTTCGGCTATCTAAAAATAGGATCTATAGAAACGCGCATGCATACCATAGAAAGAACTGATAGATGCAGTTTTGTCACTTAATAATTATACTAATTGTATGCTTAATATTTAAAGTAATAAATAAATTTAGTTAAAACACCAAGTTTAGTACCTGAATTGTAAAATCAATAATTTAGTAAAGTTAAATTAATTACATTTCATTTTTACAAGCATAAACACCAATCCATAGTCGTTTATATAATGCGAGTTCAAAATATAGGTTACGTTTTCCTTATTTATGACAGATCCCGTTTACTTTCTTATGTTCCAACACTGACATCAGTTCAAAACTTTCATTACAAAACACGCGGCAATATACCCTACACCCTGCTACTATCTATAGGAGCGGATCTTGACAATCATTTTGAATCTCTGTGTATATAGGGAAGGTGAATTTCTGAACGAACCTCGACCAAAACAAATTTACGCACTTTTAAAAAATGACGAAAAAAAAACTATAAATTTGCAAAATCAAAATGATTTTCAAGTTAGCGAAATGTAACGATGAATAAAAACTAATGTGGCTTAAATTGAAGTGTTTGTTTCTTGGCTATTAGTATAATCCAGAGCGCGCCAATTTTTTTGAGGAGAGGGCCAGATCGTAACAAACATTAAATTTAGTGGCCCAAGTTAAACTCTAACAGGGTAAACTTCCCCTAGACCCCTCACCACAAACTGCACTAAACTGTGTTCACAGTTCAGTGTTTCTGCTGATGATGATACCTTTGCTATCGAAACGTGTTGTGATGAGGGGTCTAGGAGAAGTTTGCAGCATTACCAGTACCACAGTTTGGAGTATTTTTGTCATCTAACAGGGTATATCTTTTTATTATTAACTATTTCCGTTTGTAAATCGAGAAACAGTGTTGCTGTATCATACAGGATGTCTAAAAGCTATTGATGTATCAAGGAATCTTAATGTTACAACTCTTATTTTTTTTCAAACAGAACGCCCTCTGTTCTGTAGCAATATTTTGTCTTCAATAATTTCTATTCGTATTATTTTATTCACCTTTCCAAATGCCAGAATAATTTTCACTTGGTGAATTATGACTTTGACATTACAATAAATTGTCATTGCCAGTAAATATTATTGTTAATTATTGTTTTCTATATTTATTACCCAGAAAAGTACATATTATTTTGCGAACATTTAAACAATTAGTGAAAAATATTAAAGTTCATGGAGCATAGCAGAAAAAGTTTGTCAGGAATTCAATGGATGACACTTCTTACTGGCCGCCAGTAGATTTAAACAAATTCACAAAAACTCTTTTGGAACAACTGACATTTTGAAACATATCTTTGTAGTTCAATACCAGCTATTTCTGAAGATCTAGGCACCTTGAAAGCATCTGTTACTTCAACAAAGGCTAATATTTTTTTTATTTAAAATAATCTGAGGGAGACAATCAAAGTTCAAGGTGAGACAGGCTTAAGAAAAGTGAATAATTATTATTGATTGTACGAAAGCTTGTGGAAAATTTTTCTCACATTTAAGGAAATATTATAACTTCTCGGAGTTTGGAAAGATGTCAATGGAAGACACTTCTTACTGACCGCCAGTAGATTTAAACAAATTCACAAAAACTCTTTTGGAATAACTGACATTTTGAAATACATCCTTGTAATTCAATACCTGCTACTTCTGAAGATTTAGGCACCTTGAAAGCATCTGTCCATGAAATTTTGAAGTACAATAAGATCCATTGTCAGGAATTCTAATCTAACTTATTGTTAGATCAAAGGAAATGAATTATGAGATATTTTTTTTCTTGTAAGACTTCAACAAAGGCTAATATTTTTTTATTTAAAATAATCTGAGGAGATGAATGAAAGGTCAAGTCAGACGGCTTAAGAAAAGGAATAATTATTATTATGATATCGAAAAGCTTGTGGAAAATTTTTCTCATTTAAGGAAATATTAATAACTTCTCGGAGTTTGGAAAGATTTCAATGGAAACACTTCTTACTGGCCGCCAGTAGATTTAAACAAATTCACAAAAACTCTTTTGGAATAACTGACATTTTGAAACACATCCTTGTAATTCAATACCTGCTACTTCTGAAGATTTAGGCACCTTGAAAGCATCTGTCCATAAAATTTTGAAGTACAATGAGATCCATTGTCAGGAATTCTAATCTAACTTATTGTTAGATCAAAGGAAATGAATTATGAGATATTTTTTTTTTTGTAAGACTTCAACAAAGGCTAATATTTTTTTATTTAAAATAATCTGAGGAGATGAATCAAAGGTCAAGTGAGACGGCTTAAGAAAAGGAATAATTATTATTGATGTACGAAAAGCTTGTGGAAAATTTTTCTCATTTAAGGAAATATTAATAACTTCTCGGAGTTTGGAAAGATTTCAATGGAAGACACTTCTTACTGGCCGCCAGTAGATTAAACAAATTCACAAAACTCTTTTGGAATAACTGACATTTTGAAACACATCCTTGTAGTTCAATACCTCCTACTTCTGAAGATCTAGAGCACCTTGAAAGCATCTGTCCATAAAATTTTGAAGTACAATAAGATCCATTGTCAGGAATTCTAATCTAACTTATTGTTAGATCAAAGGAAATGAATTATGAGATATTTTTTTTTGTAAGACTTCAACAAAGGCTAATATTTTTTTATTTAAAATAATCTGAGGAGACGAATCAAAGTTCAGGTGAGACGGCTTAAGAAAAGGAATAATTATTATCGATGTACGAAAAGCTTGTGGAAATTTTTTCTCATTTAAGGAAATATTAATAACTTCTCGGAGTTTGGAAAGATTTCAATGGAAGACACTTCTTACTGCGCCAGTAGATTTAAACAAATTCACAAAAACTCTTTTGGAATAACTGACATTTTGAACACATCCTTTTTAGTTCAATACCTCCTACTTCTGAAGATTTAGGCACCTTGAAAGCATCTGTCCATAAAATTTTTGAAGTACAATAAGATCCATTGTCAGGAATTCTAATCTAACTTATTGTTAGATCAAAGGAAATGAATTATGAGATATTTTTTTTTGTAAGACTTCAACAAAGGCTAATATTTTTTTATTTAAAATAATCTGAGGAGACGAATCAAAGTTCAAGTGAGATGGCTTAAGAAAAGGAATAATTATTATTGATGTACGAAAAGCTTGTGGAAAATTTTTCTCATTTAAGGAAATATTAATAACTTCTCGGAGTTTGGAAAGATTTCAATGGAAGACACTTCTTACTGGCCGCCAGTAGATTTAAACAAATTCACAAAAACTCTTTTGGAATAACTGACATTTTGAAACACATCCTTGTAATTCAATACCTGCTACTTCTGAAGATTTAGGCACCTTGAAAGCATCTGTCCATAAAATTTTGAAGTACACAATAAGATCCATTGTCAGGAATTCTAATCTAACTTATTGTTAGATCAAAGGAAATGAATTATGAGATATTTTTTTTTTGTAAGACTTCAACAAAGGCTAATATTTTTTTATTTAAAATAATTTGAGGAGATGAATCAAAGGTCAAATGAGACGGCTTAAGAAAAGGAATAATTATTATTGATGTACGAAAAGCTTGTGGAAATTTTTTCTCATTTAAGGAAATATTAATAACTTCTCGGAGTTTGGAAAGATTTCAATGGAAGACACTTCTTACTGGCCGCCAGTAGATTTAAACAAATTCACAAAAACTCTTTTGGAATAACTGAAATTTTGAAACACATCCTTGTAATTCAATACCCTGCTACTTCTGAAGATTTAGGCATCTTGAAAGCATCTGTCCATAAAATTTTGAAGTACACAATAAGATCCATTGTCAGGAATTCTAATCTAACTTATTGTCAGATCAAAGGAAATGAATTATGAGATATTTTATTTTCTTGTAAGACTTCAACAAAGGTTAATTAATATTTTTTTATTTAAAATAATCTGAGGAGATGAATCAAAGGTCAAGTCAGACGGCTTAAGAAAAGGAATAATTATTATTGATATGCGAAAAGCTTGTGGAAAATTTTTCTCATTTAAGGAAATATTAATAACTTCTCGGAGTTTGGAAAGATTTCAATGGAAGACACTTCTTACTGGCCGCCAGTAGATTTAAACAAATTCACAAAAACTCTTTTGGAACAACTGACATTTTGAAACACATCCTTTTAGTTCAATACCTGCCACTTCTGAAGATCTAGGCTACCTTGAAAGCATCTGTCCATAAAATTTTGAAGTACAATAAGATCCATTGTCAGGAATTCTAATCTAACTTATTGTTAGATCAAAGGAAATGAATTATGAGATATTTTTTTTCTTGTAAGACTTCAACAAAGGCTAATATTTTTTTATTTAAAATAATCTGAGGAGATGAATCAAAGGTCAAGTGAGACGGCTTAAGAAAAGGAATAATTATTATTGATGTACGAAAAGCTTGTGGAAAATTTTTCTCATTTAAGGAAATATTAATAACTTCTCGGAGTTTGGAAAGATTTCAATGGAAGACACTTCTTACTGGCCGCCAGTAGATTTAAACAAATTCACAAAAACTCTTTTGGAATAACTGACATTTTGAAACACATCCTTGTAGTTCAATACCTGCTACTTCTGAAGATTTAGGCACCTTGAAAGCATCTGTCCATAAAATTTTGAAGTACAATAAGATCCATTGTCAGGAATTCTAATCTAACTTATTGTTAGATCAAAGGAAATGAATTATGAGATATTTTTTCTTGTAAGACTTCAACAAAGGCTAATATTTTTTATTTAAAATAATTGAGGAGATGAATCAAAGTCAAATGAGACGGCTTAAGAAAAGGAATAATTATTATTGATGTACGAAAAGCTTGTGGAAATTTTTTCTCATTTAAGGAAATATTAATAACTTCTCAGAGTTTGGAAAGATTTCAATGGAAGACACTTCTTACTGGCTGCCAGTAGATTTAAACAAATTCACAAAAACTCTTTTGGAATAACTGACATTTTGAAACACATCCTTGTAATTCAATACCTGCTACTTCTGAAGATTTAGGCACCTTGAAAGCATCTGTCCATAAAATTTGAAGTACACATAAGATCCATTGTCAGGAATTCTAATCTAACTTATTGTAGATCAAAGGAAATGAATTATGAGATATTTTATTTTCTTGTAAGACTTCAACAAAGGTTAATTAATTTTTTATTTTAAAATAATCTGAGGAGATGAATCAAAGGTCAAGTCAGACGGCTTAAGAAAAGGAATAATTATTATTGATGTACGAAAAGCTTGTGGAACATTTTTCTCATTTAAGGAAATATTAATAACTTCTCGGAGTTTGGAAAGATGTCAATGGAAGACACTTCTTACTGGCCGCCAGTAGATTTAAACAAATTCACAAAAACTCTTTTGGAATAACTGACATTTTGAAACACATCCTTGTAATTCAATACCAGCTACTTCTGAAGATCTAGGCACCTTGAAAGCATCTGTCCATAAAATTTTGAAGTACAATAAGATCCATTGTCAGGAATTCTAATCTAATTTATTGTTAGATCAAAGGAAATGAATTATGAGATATTTTTTTTTCTTGTAAGACTTCAACAAAGGCTAATATTTTTTTATTTAAAATAATCTGAGGAGATGAATCAAAGGTCAAATGAGACGGCTTAAGAAAAGGAATAATTATTATTGATATACGACAAGCTTGTGGAAAATTTTTCTTATTTAAGGAAATATTAGTAACTTCTCGGAGTTTGGAAAGATATCAATGGAAGACACTTCTTACTGGCCGCCAGTAGATTTAAACAAATTCACAAAAACTCTTTTGGAACAACTGACATATTGAAACACATCCTTATAGTTCAATACCTGCTACTTCTGAAGATTTAGGCACCTTGAAAGCATCTGTCCATAAAATTTTGAAGTACAATAAGATCCATTGTCAGGAATTCTAATCTAACTTATTGCTAGATCAAAGGAAATGAATTATGAGATATTTTATTTTCTTGTAAGACTTTAACAAAGGTTAATATTTTTTTATTTAAAATAATCTGAGGAGGCGAATCAAAGTTCAGGTGAGATGGCTTAAGAAAAGGAATAATTATTATTGATGTACGAAAAGTTTGTGGAAAATTTTTCTCATTTAAGGAAATATTAATAACTTCTCGGAGTTTGGAAAGATTTCAATGGAAGACACTTCTTACTGGCCGCCAGTAGATTTAAACAAATTCACAAAAACTCTTTTGGAATAACTGACATTTTGAAACACATCCTTTTAGTTCAATACCTGCTACTTCTGAAGATTTAGGCACCTTGAAAGCATCTGCCCATGAAATTTTGAAGTACAATAAGATCCATTGTCAGGAATTCTAATCTAACTCATTGTTAGATCAAAGGAAATGAATTATGAGATTTTTTTTCTTGTAAGACTTCAACAAAGGCTAATATTTTTTTATTTAAAATAATCTGAGGACACGAATCAAAGGTCAAGTGAGACGGCTTAAGAAAAGGAATAATTATTATTGATGCACGAAAAGCTTGTGGAAAATTTTTCTCATTTAAAGAAATATTAATAATTTCTCGGAGTTTGGAAAGATTTCAATGGAAGACACTTCTTACTGGCCGCCAGTAGATTTAAACAAATTCACAAAAACTCTTTTGGAACAACTGACATATTGAAACACATCCTTATAGTTCAATACCTGCTACTTCTGAAGATCTAGGCACCTTGAAAGCATCTGTCCATAAAATTTTGAAGTACAATAAGATCCATTGTCAGGAATTCTAATCTAACTTATTGTTAGATCAAAGGAAATGAATTATGAGATATTTTTTTTTCTTGTAAGACTTCAACAAAGGCTAATATTTTTTTATTTAAAATAATCTGAGGAGATGAATCAAAGGTCAAGTGAGATGGCTTAGGAAAAGGAATAATTATTATGATGTACGAAAAGCTTGTGGAAATTTTTCTCATTTAAGGAAATATTAAATAACTTCTCGGAGTTTGGAAAGATTTCAATAAATTTTTTTCACTATTGTACGAAACGAAGGGTGGCTTTAAGTATAGAAAACGAATTGAAACATGATACAGGGTGTATCATAATTTTGGATTTAATCGAAATATGATCTTATGATATACTTACAACATTGCTTTTTTTTTTTGAAAATCATTTAAGGCGGGTTTCATAATAAATGTCACTTTAGCACTTTCACAAAAGTCTGTGTATTATTTATGACAACTTTAAATTGAAGTAATTTTAAAGCTTTAAAGTGACATTATGAAAATCACCCTTAATTTGTTATACATACTTAATGAGGACATATGTAAAATTATGTAAAATATCTTCCGTCGATATTAAAGAATGCGCTAATAGATTGGGTCAACAATGTGTTACAATTTTTATACAATCAAAAAAAGTATATCTCGGAAACAAAAGACTTCAGGGCTATTTCTTTTAAATTTTGCTGATATTTAAAAAAATACAAAATGTAATATTTTGTGGAGTGTTGTATTTAAGAAAATAAAATTGGAGTTCCGAAATGTCAATAATTTTACGTTATAGAGCCTGCAATAATTTCTCACGAAAAACCTTTCTCTCCTAGCTGTCACATTTTAGAGGTTATAAAGAATTTCCTGCTAGTAAAAAATGTAAACAAAAGTATTAGAAAAATAGAAAAGTTGTACCTTCTGTAAGGATAAACACAAAGGAAAAAAATACTTTCTATATAATCACTTTTCAACGTACTCATTTTAAAAAGGGAAACTCAGTTTCGCACAGGTATTTACTTGCAGCGTTATGTCCTTTAATATCTGATTAGAAAGCATCAAGCTAAATTGGATTAAGTATTTCTAATTGAGTTCGATCTGGTCGTAATTGCATACGATGCTGCAAAGATTGCAGTGATTAACGAAGAAATCTTGTTCTTTTTAGATAGTTGAGAATAATTTCGATTAAAAAAATTATCCTCCATAAAAACGCAATGGATATAATATATTATTCATGCTAAAAAAAAAATGTACTGCCTCTATTCTGAGTATTTGTTTTCGTGACGACTATAAACAGTTTCATTCGAGCATATAAAATCTGTTAGGAATTGCGGTTGTTTTTACCTAATAACTAGTCGAACGTTAAAATGTAACCGGAAAATAAGGACGGAGAATAAAAAGTAATCTTTTTTTGATTAATCTGAACGTTTGTAATTCTTCTTTAGAAGCATGAATTAGTAATTCTTATACACTGTATCGTAAGAAACTGTGGAATGTATAGGAGTGTCATAATTTTTAGGTTTTTGCAGTTTAATACCGGACTGCAAATTAACTTATTGACATGCATGTATATTTGTGAAGGTTGCTATTAGCGTTGGACTGTGTCAGGTTGGATAAAAACACGATTTTATATAATGGGAGGCAAAATCAAGGACGATTTTCTGAAGGAAATTGTTATTTATGCTTTGAACAGTTATTTCCTATTTTAGTTTTCGTCATGTGTGAGTGTATGTTCTTGTTATATTTTTTCTATTTCGTTCATAAAAACGCAATGTACACGCTTTGCGTACGAAAGTGCTCATTGGAACGCCTTTTTTCATTCTATATTGCTGAGTGATACATTATACAGAAAGCAAAATTGACGTTAATGATTAATTGTGAAATACTTAATTAAAATCTAAATACAAATGTCACAGGTTATTTTCTGAAACGTGAATTACTGTATACATTTACGGGAACAATATCTTGAGCAGTATTTTATGCAGCAATTCTTCTACAAATTCCGAGTATGTTATTGTTATGGTAACTCTTTGATTGAGAATCATTCATATATAACTCTAGAAGACCAGAGTACTTGCCCATAATTGTCCTCACCACTTACTTTCATAATGTTTCATAACCTCAGCTACGCAATGACTTTCCATCCACCAGACGTTTATACACAACACTGCCTGCTCTGCTAATGGTAGCTAAACGCTGAAGCATGTCAGTATAAGCTCTAATGGCAATTTTAGAAAATAGCTATTAATTTATGCATTTTGCAATCGTATTAATTCCATCGGGCCGTTAACATAACCATTCGATATGTAGGAAAATCTTGAATATAATATTTTTTGGTCGCAGGGCACAATTTTTAATTACATAATCCATCTTCATCGTAATGCCAAAAACTCTTACTATATTATTTTTTGTTTTATATGTCACCAAAATAATATCACTCTTAAATTCTAAATCATGTATGGACATATTTTTAATCATCTGTCACATCACCTGTGTAACCATTATTTAAAACGATAAATAAATCCATTACAAAAAATTACTTTGCAATAATATGTACTTTATGCAAATACAATGCGTCAGACCTTCTTCTTAAATTTATTAATTATCTTCAATCAAAAATTTTAGATTTCTTAGCCTCGTATCCGCAGAGATCGTTTAAATAGGCTTTATAATAATTTATATTTCGTATTTTTAAATGAAAAGCATAACGACAGGAACAAGACCATAAGGTAGAAGATTTCTTATTTTACCTTAATTCAAAAATGCAAAAAATTTTCAATATTGGTTGACATTATTTTACAGCCCATAGTTCAATATGATGTTAGCTTTTTCATTATACTCTTTTTTTTTCGTAATAATTTATACGTTATCGCAATTCACGCATTGTTGTGCTACAATAAATTTGTCATATCACTCATTTTTACAGTTTAGAGACTAATGTGAAATATATTGTTTAATCAATTTAAATAGCCGAATTGAATTTAATTCGTCAAATTCAATCGTATGTCATGGACCAACTTCATATAAAATAAAACTAACATTTTAATGGATTTTATCAATTATTATCAATTATGCAAAATAAAAAATAGTATAAAGACTGTTTCATAAGCTTTTTGTCGATCGTTCATAGAAAACTCCTGCGGTCGTTTTTAACTGAACTCTGCGACAAATCTGCTATGAAACTCGTACTTTAATATACTATTTTATGTTATTTATATGTTATGAAAAACCACTTTAAAGAATCGTTTAATTTATTTAGTATAGTACTAAAGCATCGAATTAAATTGCGAAAATTGTTGAAGATTTTAACGAGGAAGTGTCAGCTATTCAGATAGAATAACTGTATACCTTTATATGCGATTAATTAGAAAGGTACTTCGTCCAATCGTGCGCTTACAAAATACACAACTTTAGAGCATGTGGTAAAATACATATTTATTACATTCGTACATGTATAATCATTTCCTGCTTTCTGATTTTGTTCAAAAGTCTCTGCATAAAGATTCGTTTTATCTGTTAAAATATTGTACACACCTGGAAAAACGGTTATTTCAATTTCGAAAAAGATAAATACGTACGCATAAATGAGCAAAATAAACGAGTTTTCGCGGTGATTTGATGCGACCAATGGCCAAGCGAGAGACAGCAGGTAATGGTAAAGGTTACTTGATTCGATGTCGCCAAGTCTCGTTTTCTCTACTATGTTGGCTATTCCGCGCTCTGATCTATTGCACATAACGGTTTTCGACGGACGAGATGAGATCACGACCGAATATAATGTTACATTGTTGCTTAGCTCTATACGGAAAGTAAGAAAGGAATGTGGCATTATGCAGGTATGCAAACTTGGAATTTCTATTCGAGTATTTTGACATACAGGGTGTTTCCTAACTTCTGTGAAAATTAATGAGGACACTCCTCACCAAGTTTTAAGACGAAAATGTGGTATAAATTTTTTTCGAATGTCGCTTCGTTTTCGAGATACAGGGTGTTAATTTTTTTTTTTTTTTTTTATTTTATTTATTAATGAATGTCAAACGATATTCTAATGATATTTGTTCAACATAAAAGGGAATGTGGCATTATGCAGGTATGTACACTTGGAATTTCGATTCGAGTATTTTGACATACAGGGTGTTTCCTAACATCTGTGACAAAATAAATGAGGACACTCCTCGCTATGTTTTAAGACGAAAATGTGGTATAAATTTTTTTCGAATGTCGCTTCGTTTTCGAGATACAAGGTGTTAATTTTTTTTTTATTTTTTTTTCATTTTATTTATTAATGAATCTCAAACGATATTTTAATTATATTTGTTCAACATAAAAGGGAATGTGTCATTATGCAGGTATGTACACTTGGAATTTCGATTCGAGTATTTTGACATACAGCGTGCTTCCTAATTTCCGTGACAAAATTAATGAGGACACTCCTCCCCAAGTTTTAAGACGAAAATGTGGTATAAAAAATTTTCGAATGTCGCTTCGTTTTCGAGATACAGGGTGTTAAATTTTTTTTTAATTTTTTTTTCATTTTATTTATTAATGAATGTCAAACGATATTCTAATGATATTTGTTCAACATAAAAGGGAATGTGGCATTATGCAGGTATGTACACTTGGAATTTCGATTCGAGTATTTTGACATACAGGGTGTTTCCTAACTTCTGTGACAAAATTAATGAGGACACTCCTCGCCAAGTTTTAAGACGAAAATGTGGTATAAAATTTTTTCGAATGTCGCTTCGTTTTCGAGGTACAGGGTGTTAAATTTTTTTTTTTATTTTTTTTCATTTTATTTATTATGAATGTCAAACGATATTCTAATGATATTTGTTCAACATAAAAGGGAATGTGGCATTATGCAGGTATGTACACTTGGAATTTCGATTCGAGTATTTTGACATACAGGGTGTTTCCTAACTTCTATGACAAAATTAATGAGGACACTCCTCGCCATGTTTTAAGACGAAAATGTGGTATAAAATTTTTTCGAATGTTGCTTCGTTTTCGAGATACAGGGTGTTAAATTTTTTTTTTAATTTTTTTTTTCATTTTATTTATTAATGAATGTCAAACGATATTCTAATGATATTTGTTCAACATAAAAGGGAATGTGGCATTATGCAGGCATGTACACTTGGAATTTTGATTCGAGTATTTTGACATACAGGGTGTTTCCTAACTTCTGTGACAAAATTAATGAGGACACTCCTCGCCAAGTTTCAAGACGAAAATGTGGTATAAAATTTTTTCGAATGTCGCTTCGTTTTCGAGATACAGGGTGTTAAATTTTTTTTTTATTTTTTTTTTCATTTTATTTATTAATGAATGTCAAACGATATTCTAATTATATTTTGTTCAACATAAAAGGGAATGTGGCATTATGCAGGTATGTACACTTGGAATTTCGATTCGAGTATTTTGACATACAGGGTGTTTCCTAACTTCTGTGACAAAATTAATGAGGACACTCCTCGCCAAGTTTTAAGACGAAAATGTGGTATAAACTTTTTTCGAATGTCGCTTCGTTTTCGAGATACAGGGTGTTAATTTTTTTTTTTATTTTTTTTTTCATTTTATTTATTAATGAATGTCAAACGATATTCTAATGATATTTGTTCAACATAAAAGGGAATGTGGCATTATGCAGGTATGTACACTTGGAATTTCGATTCGAGTATTTTGACATACAGGGTGTTCCTAACTTCTGTGACAAAATTAATGAGGACACTCCTCGCCAAGTTTTAAGACGAAAATGTGGTATAAATTTTTTTCAAATGTCGCTTCGTTTTCGAGATACAGGGTGTTAAATTTTTTTTTTTTTTTTTCATTTTATTTATTAATGAATGTCAAACGATATTCTAATGATATTTGTTTAACATAAAAGGATTAGAGCATTTCAAACTTTACTAGTAGTTCCATTGGCAGAGATCTGAGCAAAGAGTGCTTAATTTTACAAAAATCGGTAAACGGGACCTGTTAAATATTGAAAAAACTTAACACTTAATTGAATCATCTTCAGATCTCTTTCATTGTAATATAATTTTCCAACAACTTTCTATTCTTGTCACAGCAACTGTAGCATTATCTAATTAATAAAATAAACAAAACAAGTCAACTATGGACTATGGCAAATTAACTTCATGTATGTAACATTACATAGAAAAACTTCTTACAGCTTATTAAACATACGTTTAACAACCGTTTCATGCAGCAAAATGAAAGCTGAGCTATTAATTACACATTCAAAGCATGATGTAACCTGCCTTTCCTTATTCCAACTTACATAAATAGAAATACTACCTTTGTTCGAACCAAAAAAAAAAGTCTGTAGTTCCTAACTAGACAAGATCAAAACTTGATATAAACTAAGATATAAATTAATGTCATGAATTTTAATTGCTGTATTGTCTTAAGCATAGATACGAGTATCAGATGAAAATCGAGGCAAGCAAATTGGCTTTTCGGACAGGCAAACTACATGAATACATTCTGAGAATGGATTTGGTTTTATACGTAAAAAAAACTGGTCTGGAAGAGATTGTATTGCAAATTAAATTTTAAATTCTTCCCAGGTGACACATTGCTTTATTTGGAAATATTGTAGCGCAAGAGAGAATAATTTTCTGTATAAACACTGAGGTGTTAATACTTGGAATCTCGGATATAATCTGCTCCTCTTCTGCTTTAGGGAATTTTAATAGAATCCCACGTTGGAATTTATATTTTCTAACTAGGATTACCTTTTTTTTCTTGCTGGAATTGTTATAATATGAAATTCGTTATTTTTTTAAAAACTGTAATGAAGAATCCAACAGGAAGACCTGTATGTTTGACATCCATTTAAAACAAGTGCCAATATTTATTCCGTACCATCCTATTTGGTGATTCAACAACTTGCCTCGACCATATATTTATTGTTTGCATAAATTCATCATTGCGCCATAGAGTGCTGGCTGATTGACATAGGCCACCTATTAGGTAAGCGGAAATGACGTGGACTTCGCCAGAAGACAACTACTTAGCACTTGAGTGAGTACATCTCAAATATACAAGTGAATTATTTTGCTTCGGCAGAAATATTTTCGTCTACATGTTGGATGTAGAAGCAATTTTCACGTCGCATCCGATAAATGTAAAAATAAACTTTGTTAAGGTGTTTTTGAAGAGTTGAAGGTCACAGAATCTCATCACTATGAGTGAGTGATGACATTTTTAGCAATTATTTAGCGTATCGATAAATCGATAATTATTATTTTTCAAGGATAAATAAGGAATGCTTTAAACAATAAAATAATGGAAAATAAGGAAAGTATAAATATAGCTGACATAACCTTACGTTTTAGATAGTAGTTATTTTTATAGAATTTCAAGAGAATTGTAAACAAAACCTTTCTTCTTTATGCAAATACGTCTTTTTTAGTCATGTGTATCTTGAAAATATAGAACTAACGATACAGAAATATAATTAAATCAAACGTTAGGTAGTTTCTAACTCCGTCTTTAAACTTAACTAGTATTGAAAAACTGTATTGGTCAGCCATATTTTTCCTGCCATGTCTCCTAAGTTAAATAAGGATATAGTCGAGCGAGCAAGCAAGTAATTCCACTCGAAAGTCACATAAATACTGCTAGTAAACGTTAGAAGTTTCCTAGGTACAACTACAGTTAGTAATTATTATTGTCTTGTACTGTTGGCTATTTTCTGTTGGTCTTTGGAATTCGCATGAATGTTACTACGTTAAATACTTTGTGGATGAAAGAATGTCATTGTTGCGATTGCAAAAGATTTCTTTTTCCATCAATGATAAATGAATACATATAAATATTGAATGAATAGCGATAACAGAAGACACTTTGGGGTGATGTGCAAAGTTATAGAAACAATTTATTTGGTTAACGTATACCGCTATTTAAGGAGAACAAAGGAAAATAAAGAAGCCGCTCTCAAAGGTAATAGGCCTAATTAAGGGAGGAAAATAGAGATTGATAGATCAGCCACCCTAATCTTAATCTAATTTAATCAACTTTCAACTGTACCAATTTATTACCTGGAGTCATCCTGCAGCAAATATCATTCTGATCCCTCAATTAGAATTAGTCACTTAGCAGTGAATAGTACGTATTTTACACTTATTGCAATTACCATATGAATCATTTCTCAATTGTTGCCCTCATCACCAGCCATGTCCTCGGTGCCCACGGCTGCTATGCAAACCATTCTTGGGCTACCCCCGCTGCATTTGTGATCTGAAGCAACTCTAGGGTCTTACATAGAAAATGTATTGGATGCAAGGGCTTCTCCGGCAAAGTCTAAGATCATACAAGCATCTTCAACTACATCGAACAGACACAGTACCACTGTCCGTAAAGGCGGATAAGATCTCACCCGTTTTCAGCTTCTCTGGGGGATACATTGTAGACTCCGTAAGGCATTCTTTATGAGCAGGGACAGATTAGGGTTACTCACAGGAATCTTGATGGGTTGGACGAACCCAGAGTCAATAAGATAAGTCTCAACCAGATTGCGAACATTTTGGATAGAGTACAACCTAACTGAGAAGGCTAAAATGGACATGGGGCCACAATAGTTCTTTCTGACGCTTCTGGTTAAATCGGCCCATGGAAAAAAAAGCACAACAGAAAATATAGAGCATAGAAGGGCCCGATATCTTCTCTCTGGCTCGCAGAAACTCACATCGTTCGGATACTTTCTTCTTCAAGTGCACCAATACCAATTCCATCGTTATGAAAGCTGCTACACTTGACTAATAATTGTAATGATATTGCAAATAAATTTATTCTAACGTCATGTTGTCGGTACACATTATATATAAAAAAAATGCCTACCTTAACCGCAAGAAATTACCGGTAATAATAGGTATGTTGGGCAGTCTTTACGCGATCAACTTTGAAAAATGATGCTCGCAGGCAATACTGAAAGAACGGAAAAATACGAGGGATTTATTACCGCATGGTTGGCTGCATTGTTACAATGTTTCTCATTTTCTTAATTAATTCCTGATGGCGGTTGCTATGTAATTTGAGGTTATGTATGGACGTTATGGATAGGTATAAACGGTATGTCTTCTGGGGATGCAATTAAAAAGAAATGAGAGAGGGAATAACAAAAAAAAATATTGCAACTACCCTAACAGCATTAATTTACATAATATTAAAAATTATTTTAAAATATATATTTTATATTATTATAAAAAAAAATATGAAAAATATATTCAAAAACCTCTCACGAAAAATATTTATAAAATATATTTTTAAAAATATCTATGTAATATTTCTGGCTGTTAGGGTACCGTATACTGCAAATAAGTATGTGCACATATGTAAAATATTGGCACATTTAATGCATCAACCCCTGACAGAATACAAAACACAAGTATATATATATATATATATTTTTTGTTTTTAATTCTCTGTACACGTCACCAGTTTCTGAAATCATCCAAACGCATTAGCATTCGTCCGGTGAACCACTCCGAGCATGTATATATCTTCTACGGTACTGCATGACACCGTGAACAATTACATATTTATATCGTGAACATATAAAATTACGTGAAAACGAAACTGAGAACGCTAACTGTTTTTACAAGCGACAGAGAGTTCCACAAGTGTAAATCATATTATACTTTGTATTCAACTGATGTCGCTTTGAGTTGGTTCCCATTGCGTCTTGCATCTATTGTGGCTACTGATGACTTTATATGGTAAAATACTGCACTGACTTTTTTCTATATTAGTATAGTCGTACGTGGATGTATGTGGACAATTTTCTTAACAAGGCGTTTCCCAAACTTTTTAGAGTGAGTGGACCCTGCTCAGTGTCCACTTTTATCCGAAAAGTATGTCATTGATGGAAAGCAAACAATCTCTTTGAATCAGTGAACAATTTATGCGTATCGACCAAAATTCTTTTCCTTAGAAGCAAGCATTTTTTTTTGTGACGTAAAGATATTTACTCGGTTGCCCTGAGCAATTAAATTGAGCTCGTTAATCTTTGTGAAAATTCTGCTTAAATAGTCCATCTTGTGTTCCAAAAAAGTATGCACGTCATTCCTTAAAATTGAAAAATAAGGGTGAAATCAGAAGCATTCTTTAAGATGGACAATCTTTTTTCTAGCAGTTTTCACATATGTAAGGAGCGAGATATATATTAGGAAAGGGTTTTTATAAATGTGTTTTGGAATTGTATTTTTATATACAGAGTGTATCAAATAAAAAAGTAAATTTTGCTTGGGTGTTAACTACACGACATATAAAGCACAAACCCACCGAAACCGGATTTCATCATTAAAGAATAAAAAAAAGTAAAATTTAGAACCAAAAATTCTTTAGTCCGGGCCTGATGCACGGAAACGTCATGTTAAGCAACCGCTAAACGTGGTATTATGTATAAATACATTGCACTCATTTAGTGTTATTCTTAATGGTATGCCGTAAGTGCATTTAACGTCATTCTGAATAAATAAAGGTCCTTGTAAAAATAGTCAAACTGAGGCATTTTAAATTTCTTCTTTTTATAAAATAAACATTCCTTTTTTGTTAAGAGCATTCTACGTAAGTCTACAAAGTATTATTTTTAATATCCTGATAAGACCTTCGAGTTTCACCGGGTATGCGACTTCAGTAGTTACAAAAAACGTAAATATTTTTCTTTCGCTATGTCGAATCGAGAGTTAGTTGTTAATAATAAACGGTACCACATGAATCTGAGTTATTTCTTTTGGATTTATTTAATCAAATCAAGCAAAATGAATTGAATCGAATTACACAGAAATAAATCTAGATACAGAAAATTTGCAAACACGCCTTTTTACTATGATGTTGCGCGAAAATGAATCTATACATTCCCGCGCTTTTGCCGATGCATCAAGCTTCGATTTTTTTTATATGAAATCATGATGGTCCTGAAAAGGATCGTTTTTTCGAGACGGGAAGAATTTAAATAAAATGTTCGAAGTGGCTTGCACTCCAAGCGGCGATCCACACAAAACTAACAGTGGTAATGGCTGAATGATAGTGGTATGTGGGGATATACTCGGGACAGCATTTAGGTTGAGCACAGGTGCGGCTCTAGCCCACGGCATTTACAAAATATTTTTTTTCTCGTTAATGCTTACAGATAGACTCCCTGTGCATTAAGACTTTTTGATTGTATATGATTACAGCTGCTACATATTATTATATTTACCTCTCTATCTGATACACCCTGTATATATTATCGTGGCTGTAAATTATTCTAATTTTAATTTAAAAACATTTCAGTAGCTCTAGTATTTATCTTCATTTTTTTGCCTTATTGCTTAATTTTGTATTCTGTTTCACATAGTTTTCCCACTATTTCTTTTTTTAAGAATTTCATTTGCAATTATTTTTCTCTTATCAATATGATTCAATTGCATAAGTTATAATTGGTACAGAAATCTTGTCGCAAAAGTATATTTTTAATTCCTTAACACTGTGGTTATTAATGAAACATGTATTCTTCGGATAACACAAAATATTTTGTATAGGTCTCTACTAACGTAACTATTGATGCGTAGACAACTGACCTACGTACACCATATAATTATTACTACAGGAATAAAAACATCACCGTTATGTGGTATTACGCTTAACTAACAGGTACAAAAATATCACAGTTCCTATCTAGTTGGAGGTTTACTATAATAGGAACGAAATAAAACTATAATTTAACTATAATTGCATTCAGCAAAGCTGAAGTCGTTTTTGCTTTGCCGTGCGAACAGTGATATTTAACCTTATTTGCTCACTGACTAGTGTAATGTTATTATTTATTTAAACAATAGGCAGCTTGTACGTTAAGTATTCATCAATTATGAATATATTGGCGCGAAAGCATGTGTTGATTATTAATTAGAGCCGAAAGAAAGACTAAAACAACGAAAGTGTAACGTGTGATGGATGATTCATTAATTTAAGTTAATACAGTGTGTCTAACAAGAGAACCTCGCGAATAGCAAAACACGGATTCTAATATAAGTTTGCCAGTTTTTAGATCCCAAGGAGTGTTATTCGAAGACAATTTCTGTTGCTGCGGAAATTTAATTTTAGGGGTGCTATTTGACATTGAAGTTCGCCCCAAATTTCGTTTACGCAAAATAATATTTAAACAGTCAGAGATAGAAAAAAGTTTCAATGGAGGACTGGCAGCGTGTGCGTCTTCTTTCTAAATACTGCGTGCTGTAGCATTCCCTCTTTTGTTTTCTTAACCATAACATCCAGGAAATGGAGATTTCCATTTTGTTTTTTCTCCATGGCAAACTTGATGGCTGGGTGCTGTGAGTTTATGTGTTCCAAGAACTGTTGTAGTGTTTCTTCTCCGTGTTGCCATATTACAAAAGTATCGTCGACATATCGCAGCCAACACTTGGGTTTCATATCGCTGGAACTTAGGGCTTCTTCTTCAAATGCTTCCATAAACAAGTTGGCTATTACTGGTGATAAAGGGCTTCCCATTGCTGTTCCGTTCTTCTGCTCGTAGTATTTTCCTTCATACAAAAAGTATGTCGTGGATAAGCACAGTTTCACTAATTCAGTGATGTCTTCTTGTAGTCCAAGTTCTGGAAGTAAGGCCAGTGCGTCCTCCGTGGGTATGTTAGTGAATAGCGATATAATGTCGAAACTTACTAAAATGTCTTTAGCGTAGGCAGAATATCCACGAAATGTTTCGAATTCTTCACATACGTTGCAGTTATAGTTACACCGGCCGTGAAAGCCTACGCAGTGTTAATCAATACCAATAATTCGATTGAACAACTCATAATTACAACTAAATTAGCTTAGCAATGAATCCAGAAGAGCAATAATGGTGTTGCATTCAAAATAATAAGATTGGTATCTGCTTTCGCTAAAAACGGAAGTCCGCTATTACTACAAATATTTTTCCAAAAGTACACCAATTCAGTATAAGTCAGCATATCATAATCAACATTCGTAAAGGAGCTATATGGAAGTCTGACACACTATTGCAGGACCTTGTATATTTTCGGACGCCAACAGACAGGTATAAATAACACACGCCCTATACAAAAGATGTTACGCAACCCGTTCTTGCGTAACCTAAATTTCCGACAAGGCCCTACCGAATATAACAGAATCAAACAGGTAGCCGCACCGCCTCTTTACCATTACGTAAGCTGACCCAGTCGTGCATCGCCGAGGGGTTGGATAATCGTTTCTGGGAACCCCAAAAACTCAACGTAGATCCATCTGATTAACCTCCTTCGAAGATACGGTCGATTCGCGTCTCTGTTATTACTTAGTATTTAGCGCCGTCTCATTCTTTTCTTCGCGATATAAATATATCGTTTTGATTCGAGCGATACCTTGAACGTGATATTTTTGTTCTAAATTCCATCGGAAAGGTGTGAAATGGGTCTTTAAACGCATGCTGAACACAATTCGCACGGAAAACAATGGCACATCTGCGAGAGATTTCGGCTTAGATAAGTCAATGGGATTTTGTGTATGCAGATACTTGGATGAAAGTTACGTTGGAAAAATATGTTAAATACTGAAAAGGTGAAAAAAATTATTTTTACGAAATGCTAGGACTCTTTTACCTATATAATTCTTGAATAATTAAGTTTCAATTTTCATAATTTTAACTTACAATTAGGTACCCCAGTGACCAACCATATTTATTTCATATTTTATAAATATTTAAAACATATTAAATCTTTCTTGAATATTAGTTATATTCATATAATATGCATAAAATATATTATAGAAAATATATTAGGAAAACATTTAAAAAATATATATGTTATGTAGCATTAATAATATTTTATTGCAAATGTTTTCTCAATATATTTTTCATAACTCTGCAAGAATATTTTGCTTTGTATTTCAGTAAATATTTATTTCATATAAAAAAAAAAGATTGAATTTTTGCTTTTGTACATTTGGTGCGTAGGACGAATAATATAAAATGGGTAAAATATGCATACATATTAAGTAGGTATGTACCTATTTAAAATGATAGTTTAAAGATTAAATTAGATAATATATATCTAATATGATTTAATTAGTATCTAAGTTGAACGCTGTAACTTTTCTATTAATATATCTGCGTTTTGTATTATATTATTTGTAATATTTGTAAGTTGCGAACGTCAACACAACACCTCTATTCATTACGGTGCCGGTGTTATATGATTTAGTATTGTTTATGCGTCTGTGGATTAGGTACATAGAATGCATACGCGCACGTGCCTATCATCAACGTTTTCATTCGTTTGTTCGTTACATGTTATAGTTTATAATAGTATACGATTAGGGCAGATTAGGGTTAACTGTGTAATTAATTGTTGCGGGGTGTGTTTTAGTTTTTGTGGTGACTACGAGGTAAGCAAAACTTTGAACATGTCATGGCATTTCTAAGATAATTGGAATGCTCAATATCGCTATGTACAGAAACCGTTTAATAATATAATTGTAGGAATTTTATGCATCATATATGTACTGCATCTACCAGATAAATTGCTAGTTGATTTGCTAAGAGATTCATCTGCGGTAGATAAACGTCATAATCTCAAATAGAGGTTAGAATACGTTGTGTTGTTTTATTGTTTGTACGTAGAATGTTTTCAAATATTATGAAATAAAGTAAAAATAAGTATCGTAAGTATTAGAATGTAGCTACCACTCCAATTATTGTAAATGCTCCAAATGTATTAGTAGGTTTATAATGTTGTACGATGTTTTATTCATGGTATGATCTAATACAATTGGCATTGTTTTAAAAGCCACAAGGAATCGCCATGAGAGCGCCACTACCGAAGATATGAAAAAAGCCATAGGGTTGTACCTGGCACCAGCCAAGGCTAGACTTAAAAACGAGTATTTTTCATTTTTATTGGCTTATTCAAATAAAATGATAATAAATATGTTTGTTTTTTATTTAGAACACTTCAATTAAAAAATAGTGATTAATTTGACAAACCTTCAGTATGCCTTAAAAGATGCCAGAATTATTGATTATTAAACTTGTGTGGTGAGTGTGAAAAAACAAGTTCTTGCTTTTTAGACAACTCTATTATGTTTCAACTTTTCGTTGTCGACGTTATACATTCTAAATAACCAAGAACAATTTTAGTTCATTTTGACAAATTAAATAGATTGCATAAAAATTCTTAACTTTCATATAAATATTTTAGAAAAAATATAGCGCTTACATTAATTTTAAAATTAATGTAAGCGCAATATTTTAAAATTAATGTAAGCGCAATATTTTTTCTAAAATATTTGTAAAATATTAGTTATATGAAAATTGAGATTTCTATGCAATCTATTTATTTGTCAAAATGAACTAAAATTGTTCTTGGTTATTAGAATGTATAACGTATAACGAAAAGTTGAAACATACATAGATTGTCTAAAAGGCAAAACTTGTTTTTTCACACTCACCACAAATTAATAATCAATAATTCTGGCATCTTTTAGGCATACTGAAGGTTTAACAAATTAATCACTATTTTAATTGAAGTGTTCTAAATAAAAAACAAACGTATTTATTATCATTTTATTTGAATAAGCCAATAAAAACGAAAAATACTCATTTTTAAGTCTAGCCTTGGCTGGTGCCAGGTACAACCCTATGGCTTTTTTCATATCATAGTGGCGCTCTCATGGTGTTTCCTTGTGGCCTCTAAAACTATGCCAATTGTATTAGATCATACCATGAATAAAACATCGTACAACATTATCAACACCTACTAATACACTTGGAGCATTTACAATAATTGGATTGGTAGCTACATTCTAATACTTACGATACTTATTTTTACTTTATTTCATAATATTTGAAAACATTCTACGTACAAACAATAAAACAACACAACGTATTCTAACCTCTATTTGAGGTTGTGACGCTTATCTAGCGACATAAATCTCTTAAGCAAATCAACTAGCAATTTATCTGGTAGATGCAGTACATATATGATGCATAAAATTCCTACAATTATATTATTAAACGATTTCTGTACATAGCGATATTGAGCATTCCAATTATCTTATAAATGCCATGACATGTTCAAAGTTTTGCTTACCTCGTAGCCACCACAAAAACTAAAACACACCCCGCAACAATTAATTACACAGTTAACCCTAATCTGCCCTAATCGTATACTATTATAAACTATAACATGTAACGGACAAACGAATGAAAACGTTGATGATACGCACGTGCGCGTATGCATTCTATGTACCTAATCCATAGACGCATAAATAATACTAAATCATATAACACCGGCAACGTAATGAATAGAGGTGTTGTGTTGACGTTCGCAACTTACAAATATTACAAATAATATAATACAAAACGCAGATATATTAATAGAAAAGTTACAGCGCTCAACTTAGATACTAATTAATCATATTAGATATATATTATATAATTTAATCTTTAAACTATCATTTTAAATAGGTACATACCTACTTAATATGTATGCATATTTTACCCATTTTATATTATTCGTCCTACGCACCAAATGTACAAAAGCAAAAATGCAATCTTTTTTTTTATATGAAATAAATATTTACAGAAATACAAAGCAAAATATTCTTGCAGAGTTATGAAAAAATATTGAGAAAACATTTGTAATAAATATTATTAATGCTACATAACATATATATTTTTTAATGTTTTCTAATATATTTCTATAATATATTTTATGCATATTATATTAATATAACTAATATTCAAGAAAGATTTAATATTTTTTTAAATATTTATAAAATATGAAATAAATATAGTTGGTCACTGGGATTATTACATAAAATTTTGTTTGTGCGAAGTGAATTGCTTTAATTTATAAATAACCCATCTGCATACTTTCACATTTTTCCTTGATATTTCCAAACACAGCACAACATCCTTCGATAACATTTTCAACGCTAACTTTCGATTATTGTATTACAGCTAGCAGCGATATATCTACCACCCATCCACGCTAGAACCGAGAGGAACATGATTCCTTCTGCGGCAAAGAAGAGTTAATCAACATACCTTTTCTTCTACGCATTTCAACACCTCGAACGAAGCACTCTGCTGTATAAACAAGGTAAGTCCGATCATTAAATGAGAAAGGTGCACGGACAAGGAACATATCAGTAAGCTTGTATCTATACGAACAAATACACAAACGTTAATACGTGACGTATGGCTACGCTTTACACAAACCTCTAAGCCTTACTTATAGGACCTCTGTGTGGACCAGGTAATTTTCTTTGTGGCGTGTTTTCGCGTTCCTCACGATACAATCACGACTTACTGTGATTGTGTACGCACGCATGTAGTTCTTCTTTGAGAGAGAACAGATCGTTGTAGTATAGAGGCAAGAAAAGCTTACGTGATCGTCATGGTGAGAAGTGGCTTGCATATATGCGTGCACATGCTTAGAAGTTGAGCTACCTTTGCCCTAAAATGGAATGCTACATCGATTGTACTGGAATCATTCAATTTGTACATGGATTAAATTATAATTAGTATGTTATGATGAATTCCAAGATCTTTATTATTAAAATTTGACAGAAAAAGACATTAAAGTCAGGTGTGGTCAATGAAAATGAAACAGATATTAGATTGGAATGAAAGGTGGTATCCTGCAAGGATCGGTATTGGGCCCATTATTATTTTTTTTCTATGTAAACTTGTCTAACGCCACACAAAATGCAACCGTATTGTTTATGGAGGAATCAGGAGAAAATGTTGGAGATTTTTAATGATTTTTAAATAAATCCATTCACGCAAGAAATCGTAATAAAACCCACATGTTTTCTATACTATCAGAGTCTATTGAGCATATTAGTCTGTGATTATACATCATTTTGACGTATATTGTAAGAAAACTCGGTAGTCTGATAATTATACAGGGTGATTCTCAATATATGCGACAAACTTTAAGAGCTGATTCCTGAGGTTATTTTGATCATAAAAGTTCATATGAGTATATATCCAAAACTATTTGGTTTTAAAGTTATTGAATGTTTAATAATAAATTATGAAGTATGACTAACACGATATAATATCACAGTTGCTTCTTCAAAAACTATTGTGTTGAGAGGGAATTGTTTATTTGTCATTTCAATATTTGTCAGAGTATTCATTCAGTTTATTGCCAGTTTCTGTTTTCTAAAATGAATTACACGAATGCTGAGATGTGTGATATGCGTTTACGGTCTTGCCAATGGAAATTTGCGTGCTGCTAGACGTCTTTATGAAGAACGATACCCGAACCGTATCATCCCGTGTCATTCGATATTTGCCCGTCTTCACCAACGTCTTGGTGAAATGGGAAATTTAAAAAAAAACGGACGACTGATAACGGGCACCCATCTCACAAGTTGAAAAAATGGTACTAAATGAAATTGAGGAACATCCTACTACAAGCACCAGAAAAATTGCGTTTGCTTTAAGCATTAGTCAGGCCACAACAGCTTGGAGAATATTGAAAGATCAACTGGTTGTATCCATATCACATTCAACGGGTGCAGGCACTTTTGCCGGCAGATTTTCCGCAAAGAGTGGCTTTTTGTTAATGGATGCAACACAAAATCGCACAAATTCCTGAGTATTTGGCTCAAATATTCTTCACCGACGAGGCTACTTTCTTTAGAAACGCGATTATTAATTTTCATAATAATCACATATGGGTCGAAGAAAATCCGCACGAACTAGTGAATGCCCGTCATCAACATCAATTCTCTTGTCAATGTGTGGGCCGGAATTGTTGGAGATCACTTGATAGGTCCACATTTTTTACCGATGCGGTTAAATGGCGAGGTATACCGCAATTTTCTTGAAGAGGAGCTACCACTACTGCTGGAAGAAGTTCCGTTGCAATTAAGATTACAAATGTATTTTATGCATGACGGTGCTCCAGCGCATTTTAGTTTAGTTGCTCGCTAGTTTTTAGATAATACGTATCCAGATCGGTGGATAGGACGGGGAGGTCCACAACCGTGGCCTCCTCGGTCTCTAGACTTTAATTCTTTGGACTTCTTTCTCTGGGGTCACCTTAAATCATTAGTTTATACGACTCCCATTGAAAATGTCGATGAACTGAGAAATCGTATTATCGCAGCTTTTCAAACAATTCGAAATACCCCTGGTATTTTAGAACGGACTCGCCAGTCAATACGACGGAGGATAGAAGCTTGTATTGCAGTTGGGGGTGGTCATTTTCAACAATTAGTATAAGTTAATTTTGTTTTACTAATTATTTTGTTAATTTATAATAAAAACATTAATTATGTTAACTTACTATTAAACATTGTAACTTTAGAACTAAGCGATTTTGAACATATGTTCTTATGAACTTTTATGATCAAAATAACCCCAGAAATCAGCGCTTAAAGTTTGTCGCATATATTGGGAATCACCCTGTATATCGCTAAGAGCTTGTATTGCTAGTTCCACAATCGATTTAGATTCATTAAACTATTTGTTGCGTTTAAAATGAAATTAAAACATTCACAACTTCTGTTTAAAAATTGAGGTAACAAATATTTGCTATAGCTTTAAACGTTTTCATCTTGTCATCTTGGAAAGTGTATTTAAACTTAAAAAAAAGGCCCACATTAAAAATTATATTCCCTATATCGTTATTTACTGTCGTCGCTAACTCCTGTTACATATATTCATACATACAACCGTTTCTGAGAACGGCACAATCCAGTTTTCTCGCCTTCTTATTATTCGTACTTGCATAGGCGTTACATATACATATTTATCTTCGAATTGTGAATGTCCTGTTCTTTTTTTTTCTTAATGGCACTCACCCACATATTATTCTGAACCTGTTGTGTTCGCAAACAACCAAAAATCGAGAATGCTGTAGGTGTCAGCTTAACAACGGCAGCTTTTGAGTCATTGGACGCAACACGAGGTCCACCAACGAATACAGCACTAAATTTAGGATCGGTTTTTGTAATACTGTTATGTATATTGTGTATTTTTAACTTTTTAGTGAAGTAAATTTGTATTTTTTGAGATATGATCGACTTTTTGTTAAACAGACTAACTAGACTAAATAAGATCACGTCGTTGTAAGGAACAATAGGAAAATGTAGTCTTTTTTTTAAATTTAAAGAGGTGATAAATTTCTTTTATAAGTTTCATATTGATGTCATAATTTTAATAAACCAGAGATAAAATATACATGTATATATAAAACCAAAAGATAAAACCGTTACCATATTACGTTTTAACAGTATTATTAGAAAAAATGATTAATAGTTCTGCTCAGCGCGGTGGACGATGTTTCAATACAGACCTCGGGAAATCGTACCTGTTATATGTCACCGAGATCTCAACGAGCCTCGATGACGTATACGAAGTGTATCGCAGCCTCAATAAGCTAGCTTGCGTTAAACCCTAATACCCACTACGCTTATATTGCACCTAGCAAAACCACTGCTCATATAAATACCTTTAAACTCTACTACTTTATAGTTAGATTTCCTATAAAGTTGTATATACAGTGTGTTAAAAAAGGTTTTCGGATATTTTACCCAATTGTGTACTGGTGGAAATAAACAAAAAAGTCTTAGTCAACATGGGTCCGCAATTCAACTGTTTTTGACATATAGTCGATTGCATATTGTTTTAGTAGGATGAACATTTTCAAAGAAATTCTGATCGCAATGTAAATTAAACAAATGTTTATTTAAAGTAAAACTAAAGAAATTTTCTTACATGTCCACCGTTCATTTCTAAGCACGCTTCACACCTTCTTATGAAAGATCGACGCAATCTTTCGAAAATTCCTGGAGTCCTCCGAATTTCCTCGCAACAATTTACGATTCGTTGCCTGAGTTCTTCCAAATTGTTTACAGATCGTGCGTACACTAATTGTTTAGATGCCCCAAACATAGAAGTCTAGAGGTGTCAGTCAGGGACCTAGGAGGCCATGCAGTTGGTCCACCCCGTCCTATCCATCTCTCGTTGTAATCTTGATTTAAGAAATTTCTAACTACGATGGAAAAATGCGCAGGAGCTCCATCGTACATAAACCGCATATTTAATCTGTTAAAAAGTGGCACGTCTTCCAACAAAACGGGTAATTCATTTCTTAAAAAATCCAAGTATACTTGTCCCGTTAAACGAGTAGGGAGAAATACTGGACCAATTAAACAGTCTCCAAAAATAGCAAGCCAAACATTTAGCGAAAAACGTTTTGGTGATGCAGTTCAACAACAGCATGGGGATTTCATCTGCCCAACGTGATTGTTATGAAAATTGAATATTCCGTCTCTTGTAAACCAGCCTCGTCACTAAATAAAATCTGAGTCGCAAAATTAGGAGTTTCTGTCAGCTTTCGTAAAATCCAATGACAAAAAACCCTACGTGCATCATAATCGTGAGGAGCAAGAACTTGCACGCGTTGAATGTGGTAGGGATAGATCTGCTGTTCCCGCAGAATTCTCCAAATGAGAGGATGACTGACGTTTAGTTCTGCGGCAAGTCTTCGGATGCTAATATTTGGGTTGTCTTCTACCCGTCTCAAAATATCTAATTCTACTGCGGGAGAAGAAACTGATCTAGGTCTACCAGAACCACCATTAATTTTAAATGAACCAGTTTCGGACAGCCGGATATGAAGTCTTGAGAAAATCTTATCACTCGGTAACAACCGATTTGAAATTCTTAGGCATACATACGCCGTGCTTCAGTGGCATTACATTCGCACGACCATACATAAAATGCATATCGGCCATTTCTGCATTTGTGTACTTATGCATAATTGAGAACAAAAAAAATTGACGCAATGATAAATAATCTGATGACAGATGTCTGACAGAACTAATTTTAAGTCACAATCAGTTGTTTGACAAAGGGAATTATTCTCAAAACCGAAAAATGTTTTTTTTTTTATTTTAAAATATGCAATCGACTATATGTCAAAAACAGATCAATTGCGGATCCATGTTGACTAAGACTTTTTTGTTTATTTCCACCAGTACTATAATTGGGTAAAATATCCGACAACCTTTTTTTAACACACTGTATATCGAATGGTTATTTTAAGGTGGTAATCAAATGTCCATGCCGGCAGGGTGTTAAATCATGATAAAACAAATAAAAAAGTCTAAATAGACTTCAAATTTATATACAGGATGTTTTTGAAATAGGATATAAAATTTGACAGGGTGTTAAAGCAATGATAAAACGAACAAAAAAGTCTTAATAGAAATCGAAATATCTTGTACACGAATGAATTTATATACAGGGTGTTTTTGAAAGAGGGGGACAAAAGATGACAGGCTGTTTTAGCATGGTAAAACAGATAAAAAAATTCTAAACAGGCGTCAAAATATCTGACAAATAAATGAATTTATATACAGGGTGTTTTTGAAATAGGGGACAAAATTTGACAGGATATCAGAGCATATTAAACCAAACGAAAAAGAATTAATAAACTTTTCTGTAACTCTCACTGTTACCAAGAAAAAAAGATAAATTTGCAATTGACGATTATTCCGCTATTAAGACATTTCAGATTCAATTACATATCTTCATTTTATAGCAAGTGTTTAAAATTGTTTGCATTACCACGGTTTGCTCATTTTTAACGATTTTTTATACATTCCAAATAGAAACCATGTAGCGAACAGATAACTGTAAGTTGTAAATTTACTTTTATTTTCTCGGAAACGCATGCGGATGCAAGTTAGAAAGAAAATTATTGAGACTTTTTTTACCCTATTTAAAAAAACAGCCTATATATAAATTTATTTATTTGCGAGATATTTCGATTTCTTGCAGAAAAAAAAGTGCAAGTCCTTAAATAAATATATTAAAATCTCATATGCCCTATCAGTTTTTTTTTACAATTCACCTACGATACTTCAATATTTAAGGTAAATACAACCAGGTGATACACAAGAACAATTGTTACTTATACAATATGTGCATGAAAATATTATTAATTTCGAGAAATGTGGAAAGAAAAACAGATTGCACGTTTTTTACGAGTTTATGTCAAATCAGCCATTGTTGTTTTAAAGATATCCTGCCCAAAATTTGTTTTACAATTTCGCATTCTGGTCTTAAAACCTTTAACAGTATCTGAAATGCCATTGATGTATGTAGAGGTATAAAATAACAGATTTCATAACTATAGCCTCCTACATATATGGAGAGCGTTAAGTGCTTCGAAAGTAAAAGCTTCATTGCATAAATATAAAACTTCGACAAGGAGGTATTAAACCTGTGAATAAAATGTAATCGCGTACGTGTTTACTATATAACCTCGTTTTGAGAACGTGCCGTATGTTCAATTCATTTTAGATTTATGAATATGGAAAAGGTGTACTAATAATAACATAACAATTTTAATATGCAGTGAGTTGTACATAATTATATAACAGTTACTCACTAAAGTTAATGCAAGTCAAGCTTAGCAATGACTGTTGAACAACCTTTTGTGTTCCTATTGAGGTATTCGTACACTATTTCATATTGGAGATTGTGAAATATTTGCTTGGAATATTATTTGTAATTTCTGGTTAATTTCCAATTTAATTATTCCTTCTTTGTTGCCGAAAATTTTTAATTTAATTTACAATCGATTTAGATTGTATTAAACTATTTTATTTTTTTAATGTAATATTAATTTGTAATTTACGTGGTGGGGGGATTAAAAAATTTATTCTTATTTAAACGCCTTACAATCCCCATCTACTAGCACCACTGATCTACTTATTAAACCAAAATGTCCGAATTGTCCAGAACATTATCCTTTTTAGTTCAGATCGATATCCCTTCTAGTTCCAAAGATACATTCTAAAAAATGATGGTAAATTTACCTCACTGGTATGTGAAAAAACATATGAAATATAAGGTAAAATTACACCAAAAAGAGGGTAAACATCAGATTACCACAAATTAGGTGTAATTTTGCCTAGTAAACCGACTTTGATGGAAAAATACTTCAATAAATGAAGTAATTTTCCCACACTTGGGGAAATTTGCTTAGAAGCAAGGAAAAATAACATATTTCGTGAAATATTACCCCTTATGTTGGTATAAAAACAATATAGACAATACAAGGGACATGAAATTCTCATTCTATATATTATATATATACATCTGTTATTTGATTGGAACACAAAATGTTTTTTTTTAACATTGCATTACATTGTGTCGCTTGATCAAAAATTAAACCCGTTACGAGAATGCATTACATAGCCGTCGACTATACAACGCGCAAGCGTTTGAAGTACGCAGTTTGAATACAAGTGCGACATCTACACTGATGGCTTCAACGCATAAATGTAAATGGTGTGTTTTTCATTTTGTCTTGCAAATAAAGATTGAAGTAAGTTCATTTTACATTAATTATGTATTGAGATAATTACCATGTACTTAGCTATGACACCACACATAAATAATAGATATACACCTGCGTATGGATATCTAATATGATATACTGGGCACTTAACCTCAATAGCATTTGGCGGTATTGTTGCTACAAGATATGATACATTTATTTAAAGTTTCAACGTGCAAGTGACACGCAGGAAACTACCGTATCAAACTTTTCAATTTAAACAACAGAAAGTCTTCGTTTTGAAGGAGTCAATTCTTTTTTTTCTCTTTCATTAAACATTTGGAAATATGAAACGACTGGTGTCTTGCCGTTATTGGAGGCTATGTTTTCGTTGTTAAGTGATGATACAAGTAAAGTAAGGAAGAGACTATTTTGGTTTTACTCTAGGATTTAATGACAAAAGTAAAGTAGGTATTAAGCACTTATACATGCAAATGTGCAAGACCGCAGGACGGCAAATTTGAGTTCAATAGTTAATCACAACATTATTTTTGTGTATATACTAGTATTGCGGGAATCGCCAGATATCAAAAACCGGTTAATCGATTTTTAGTAAAAATCGGTTTTTAAAATTCAGTTTTTAAAATCGATTTTCAAAATCAGTTTCAAACTAAAAACAATACGTATTACTTTTTTAAAAGTGCTATGTATTTTAAATTCGAAAAACCTATTTAAGGCGCAATAATCTGCTTTTAAAAACCGGTTTTGATGTTGAAAACCGATTTTACCGGTTACAATTTTTAAAGACGATTAATCACTGCATCCAAACCCCGGTTTCACATAAAGAGGCTTCGATTCGCAGCACTATTATCTAGATACAATATATTTTTAAATGCTAAATTTATTAAAAAATTTTCAGGATAAATCTAAACTTGAAGAAATTGAGGTGAATACACCGTTTATAATATGCTTGGAAGAAGGTATTAATAAAAATATATTTATTTCATATGCTTTTTACATTTATTTTTCTTTTCTAGGAAAGGTGAAGTCGCATCCTTTAATGATAGAAAGACAGTTATTAGACCCAACAGATTCATTTCGTTCTGCATTACAACAAATGATTTTTTAATTTTCATTTGCAGTACGCAAAAGAGGCTTCTAACACATTAGAAGTTCTGTAGAGGTATTTCTTTTAAAAATATACCCTGAATAGGACAACAAAAATAAAAAAGCTCCAAATCCAAACTCAAATTGATAATATTTTTTAATGTATTTTGTTAGTCAATTTATTTTATGGTTACATTCAACTAGATCTTTGTATTATGAATACAACCAATTCTTAGTAACTATGGCTTTTCTTATCGACCTTTCTCCCAAAATGTTACTCTTTAAAACATTGCTTATTGAATTTAAAAATTTATTGAAATTATTGTAAACTCTCTGTAATCCAACTAATTAATATATCTTTCAGAAATTATTAAAATTAAATCTAATATTATAAATGGTATATTTTGAATATTTAAGTGGAGAATCTGCATTAAGTTCTAAATGACATAAACATGTTATTAGATAACTGAAACTTAATATTTCTGTATGATAAAACAACCTAATAATCAATTATTTCTAATTTCTTTGTTGTTACTCTAATCTATACATTAAAAAAAATGTGGTAAAATGACCCCAAAAATAGATGGCAACTGGGCTACCGCCTATTTTTGGGTAAATTTACACCTATAGGGGATTTTTCACACACTGGTGGAATATTCCTTAAGGTGTGGTAAATCTACCTGAATTATTCCATTCCATTAGGGAATATTACTTAGAGGTGTAAATTACCAGGGGAAAATTATCACACTTTCAAGGAATATTCCACAAACATGTAAAAAATCCCTTATAGGTGTAAATTTACCCCAAAAATAGGCGGGTAGTCCAGTTGCCATCTATTTTTGGGGTAATTTTACCACATTTTTTTTTTAGGGTGTATCGTTGAAAATA
>RXPK01004937.1:0-12072 GCA_004143645.1 Protaetia brevitarsis | reverse complement strand
GGTTGGGATGTATTTAGAACATAGATGTTGTTGCTTCTCCTTTGGTTAACTTTGTCCCATCTCCTGTTCCAACGATTTTACCAATAATCTCTTTTTGTTATTGTCTGATGGTCACTCCAGCTGACGTCTGATTGTATTACACTATACCTGCATTTATGGCACCTTTCGCCAGTTTATCCACTATTTCATTTGCCTTATTCTCCGTCTTCAAAACATGATATTCCTCTAAAACTTTTTCATTGTAAGATGTACTTTTGTATACTCATTTTTATTTACTATCGCATGCAATACACTTTTGGAAACCGTCATTATTCCATATTTATTCTCTGCTTGCTCTCTTATATAAATTAATGCTGAAAAAAACTGCTTTCGCTTCTATTGAAAATATTGATGCCCGCTTCTTGCAGTACTGGAATCGAAAAAAGCACACCCACATCCTTTTGATGACTTGGACGCGTCTGTATATATTATGGTTCTATCTTTTAATCGATTGATAAGAGCTTTATGTACTATAGCGTCACAGCAGCTCACTCCATTATAACGCGGAAAATTCTTTTGGTAGTTTTAAGTGTCTTTAATGTTAGTGTCTTTCGATTTATTGCGTTATTTTCGTTTCCAAACATATTTTTATTTCTATTTAATAGAAGAATTTTTATTTTTCTTATCATTTGTTTCACGTTTTTATTATATATTTTTGATATGGAGGCTGCAAGTCAAGAGCAGCAAAGCCATTTCTATCAATCAATTGCACGGGTAATTACAGGCCACACGGATTATCTTTTTACAATTAATGCATTTCAAATGTATTGTAACATATGTTGTATAACGTTAAAAAACAGGGGCAAGTATAGTATAATTCAACATTTACGGTATAAAATACATTTAAACAACCAAATACCCGATGATTTCACCCAACACTTATGTGAACCATTTTTAGCTCTGACTAAAATCCATCAATCTATTTTAAACAAAAATTCTTAAAAAATATAACCCACAGACACGTTCCTTATGAGGCAAATTTGCGTATCCATCGTTCTAAAATGTTATGGCTAAAAACATTTTGAATCATTTTGGTAACGAATAGTTCAATAACAAAATATAAAAAAATTATATTTTTCATCCTTCTTTTAGCACATTACAGCAATCGCCATGTCGAAAGTGCACTCTTGGTATATCAAAAATTGGATATGTGACAACTACTGGTGCAGTTACCTTACTGTTAAACGAAGCAAAAAATATTACTAAGCATTAGCAAGCAAAATATGTCTAGGCAAATATACATTTATTCGTATAATTTCCACCTTAAAAACTACTGGTTATTTTCCATAAGGCGAATGTGGATAGCGAAGCAGGACGTCAACAAATAAAACTTTAAAATTGGTGTGCTAGAAGGTGTTTCCCTCAATACATACAATAATAAGCACAAGCAAATACAAATCATTGCGGTTAATGTTGTTAGCAATTAATGTAATTTACTTTTAATGTCAGGTTGCTACATGTTTTCTTTTAAAATTTAGTTTTTAGAAATACAATACTTTACTTTCTTTACAGAACATCATCGGTTATTATCACTAGTTCGATACAAGACTCATTTATTCGTCCAGGTTAATTCAAATTTAATAAGCATGCAGTTGCTTAGATGTGAATTACCTGCATTAGCTTTACTTATTAATATCTCAAAAAGTATAACAGATATATTGTTGCACTTATGTCTATAATTTTTTCACAAATACAACACAAAATCTAAGGTCGATTAGAAAGTATATTTAGTTAAAAAGAAATATATTAGATAGCTCTATCCCTTCCTCTGATGGTGGTGCATTTAATCTTTATTAATTATAAAATTTTCAAAATTTAAAATTTTTATTTGTTTCCGAGATATTGCGCTGTACTATTCCTTGCCAACACACTCTATATTTGCAAAATATTTCTTTGATAATTACCACTACTTTCTGGAATTTATTTTCTTTACACAAGATTGAACATAAATATTCCATAGAGATTTATCCTGTACTAGCCATAATAGTAAAGACAGGAATGTGCTTTCTCAACTTGCATCGCCCATGTATGTATTGGTGATAACATATCAGTTTCAAATAAATAAAACAATTTTTAATTCTTCCAAGTTGATTTTCAACTTGGAGAATTAAAAACGGTGAGGACATGATATTTAGGAAAACATAAAAAATGTATTTTGGGTCTTGCCTCACAAACTCTTTATTTAAAATGTATAAAGACAACTAGTTTCGAGTATATGTATTCATCATCAGGCCAAGCTAAGAGAATAATGACAAAATAGCTGCGTACTAATTAAATAAAAAGGTAATTAATTAAGTTAAATTAGAGGGAGCAAAAACTAATATAGAAATGAAGATATAAAAAATCGGAAAGTAAATTATTCCGTTAATGAAGTTGAAAAGTTAGAAAAGAGAAAAAAAAATCCTTTTCAACTTATAAAGGAAATAATTAACCTTTGGTTCTTCTATCTATTTATTTGTACCTCTGTTTTTGCTCCCCCTAGTTTAACTTAATTAATTACCTTTTTGTTTAATTACTCAGCGACTATTTTGTTGTTATTCTCTTTTTTTGTGCCTCCAGCTTGGCCTGATTCGAGTGCATATACTCGAAACTAGTTGCCCTTACATTTTAAATAAAGAGTTTGTGAGACAAAGACTATATTTTTTATATTTTCCAAAAACAATTTTTATTTATTGTTAATATTATTATCAATGAATTATATTATTTTCCTTTCTTTTAAACGTTTTGATAATCTAAATTATTTTCTTCGCTAAAACAGGACAAGTTTCAAGTTCGACTAATAAACCACTATCATTAAAAACTTATGACGAAGATAATGAAATGTGTAAAATAAATATACTTCTAATTATTGTCAAAGAACAAGAGACAACTCTTAAACAGCCATGAGAAACATTTTAATGTCAGTACATGCTATATATGCACTATTTGATTCATTAGACAGCCGGTATATGGAAGAATTGTTTTACTTATTTGAAATTCGAAGGCTACGAAAAACATACTCTAAAGATAATCATATCAGTAATTTATTCAATATCCATGGTAAGTAATTAAAAAGTCTGGAAACATATCTCATAAATTTTCTTGTACTAAACAGTTGCTGACTAAACCCTTTGAACAAAACAGAAAAGCTTCTGCATTGTATACATGGTCCAAAAGAAATGTACTTATGCATGACATATAATATGTGTCCGTATATATAGAAATGCATATTTAATTATTCTATTTATAAAATAGATGGATATAATATATACTCAATTCGGGAACAAAGTTTTTATGCTTTTTGTAAGTGTTTGAAATCTACGCCACTGTTCTATAAGCTTATTCGTGGCGAAAAAATTGAATGAGAATAGCTTTAAATAGAGACAAACAGTTCTCTTCTTTTCAGCCAGGTACCTACGAGCAGGCGAATGAAAGTTTTCGACAATAGATGACTCTACAGACCTATAATTAGTGTTTCACCCTCGTTAGACGGTTAAATTGTAGCTTTCTTTGTGTCATTTTATGTTGTACAGGGTGTGAAAAACGATATATCGTGTGATAAGATATAGCTTTATATTCGTTTAAAACAAAAAAAAGTGAACAACGTAGCGAAACGTTTCGTGAAATGACACAAAGCAATGGAATCGTAATACATAGGTATAATATGTATATATAGCTATATGTACAGCTTGTTTGAAATTTCAATAGATAAAACAAATTTCATATTGTTGATCTCTAATTTCATTTACATGTTGATTCTACGGCATTTTAATATTTTGCGAAGCTAGACGTTTATTCTAGAGATATTTTTTTTTTTTTTGATAAGCGGTTTATTTTGCTTGTAGCCAACTGTATTTTTTTTTAGTGAAAGATAAATCACAGGAACCATACATGTATAGAATAGTATAAAAAGAAAATTCAACCAAGCAATGTTAGAATTTTTATTAAATTTCAATCTTGTTGGTTTGAATACTAACACTTTAATAAAAAGCATTTACTTTTCTAACAATGCGTGTTGCATAGTTTCATAGTTTTAATGGTTATATCAATTCACAAACACATAAAACTAGAAAAATGAAAATAAAACACTATTCTTACGCACATTAAAAAAACGATCCTAGTACACATGTCGCAACAAATGCTTATAGCTTCGTTCCAAATAGTTGATTGTAAATTTTTATGTAAATGTCTTTAATAATTATTTTTTCTTTGTTTGGGTATACGGTATTGGTAATATACGATTTTTTACATGTTTTACATCATCTGCTTCATTTCTTCTTTTTGCGTTTTGGAACCCTTTTTTGATCATTTTTCAAAAACTTCGATACAATATCTTGCCTACAAAGTGCATATATAATGCAACTGCATTAACCAAGCACGCAATTGATAACAAACAAGTTTAATTTCAAAGAAACAAAATTTTTAAGTATGGAGCATAACTTTCATTAAAGATTATTTAAAGAAATGTATTACATAAACAAAACGATAGCAAACTCCATTAATGACAAAAATGATATTAACAATTTAAGTAACAGTTACAATAATTTAGTAATTAATCATGAAAAATAAAATATCAAGTCAAGTACGCACACACCCATATCCAGACAGTATAAAACAAATTTTTAAAAATTATAATGAAAATTATTCAAATTACAACACTACATTACACACACATAGAACGTTTAAGAAAAAGTCTGAAAGAGGTAAAAATATAGAATACGGGATTACATGGAATATCCCGTATTCTATATTGTGGTTCATTAGAAGTTTATGATTTACTTATATTTAAGATTTTGGCATCATTATCTATTCGATTGGAATGTAAATGTAAAATACCTTAACCAAAATATCACTTCCGGTTGACCGGTAATGGACGTCAACTTTGTTATTTTAAATAGAATGATATAATTTTTTATTCATTTCTGGATTCTACTACCATAAATACGCCAGTATTCATTGGTTATTCCTATAGGTACATGTTGCCGTTTTTGGATTAGTTAAGTTTTTCTATTTTTAAGTCATAATCATTGCATCATTGAGAAATTAATATCTCCGTTGATACTGCAAGTAGAGACTCCAAATGTGCTGTGTTATGAATGTAGAACTCCAAGAAACGGTACGCACACTTTACATTCTAACATACAGGGTGTTCAAAACTGAGGAACAAAGTGGCATATCTTCAAATGCAGAAAACCCATTTTCTTTTTAAATAGAACAGCCTGTATTTTAATTCGAAATTAGAAAGTAAATATCATCCCCTATCACTTTATATCAGTATTCCCTACACCTATCTTTAATAGATTTCGAGATATGAGGGTCTATTTGTTAAACAGACTAACTTACCCTATCTTTAAATGTTCGTAGCTGGCTCTGAATGCGATTAATGTCAATGTATTATTCTTTGAATAACCATACAAGAATGTCGCTCTTCGAATAGTCATTTCTATTAATATTGCGTTGTACCAAAGTGTAATTACGATGATATACATAAACACTTATGGTTAGTCAATGAATTTAACATTAATCCTATTCAGAGCCAGCTACAAACATTTAAAGATAGGGCTGCTTAGTATGTTTAACAAAAAGTATGTTTAACAAAAGTCGTCTCTGACGCTTTTACGTGATAGCTTAAATAATTTCTGAGAAAAAAAATATTTTTTCATCTAAATGGGGTGGCATAGATTGAACTATTTTTTGTATGTACAGTATGTGTGACATTCATTCGCTTTAAAGGCACTTTCTAATAGCTTATCGGAATAGAGCCTTTCGGCGTCTTTTGTTTAGCTTCCTCTATTTAAAAATCTTAAGTTCATTCATTCATCTTAATCAAGAGAATAATACGCGTATCATATTTAATATCAATGAAGTGCTAATAATAGTGAAATTATTTTGCTATCCAGAACATGAAATAGATGCAGCACCTTTTAAATTATTAGCAATAGATGATGCTTAACTCCTAAAATCAATTGTAACTAATCTCAATTAAAGGTGAAGTTATACTATTCATGTTTTATAACCGCATTTTTTTAAAGGGTTATTTGTAGGGTAGGATTAACGAATGCTATATTTGTTTAATTCATTATATGGATAGAACCAAGTAAGTGAAAATAATCATGTCTAATAACATACTATAAATAAAATTACGACAATTCTATGTGTTTAAAGAGACATCACCAGTGCATTAAAACTTTTCGATCATACATGATTCTTCAGCTATCAAATTTTCTTTTATTTACGTATTTTACTCTTACATGCCGTGTATGACAGCTACGTAATCTACAGTTGTTGATATGTGTCAATTCTGTTGTCTTATGCTAATCAATCTTTATAATCCTTCCTTTTTATAACTCATCGAATCGGTTAAAATGTGTTTGCTTAATTAAGTCAAACTTTTTCTATACGTGCACGCCCTTCATTTACGCTTAGTTATCCCTTATTCCAATGGAAGAATCAACCAAATACGGAAAACCTTCATGCATATTTCATTTCCTACGCCTTCGCCTGCTCGTCTGTACTCGAAACGTATTACAATGCAAATACGAAGAGTATCTACGCATCACTTTATATGTCGTCGCTTTTTTATCGTACTAGTCGTTTATATGTGAACGTTTACTTTACGAGTAAAAATAAATTGTATTATTATTATTGTATACATATGATTAGATTGGTCGCTCCGTGAACAAACGGAGTGGCCGTTATGCGGTCCAGCTTTAAATAACAAAAAAACATAACATTTATAAGCATTAGGCGAAAGGTAAATTTACGCAACGAAAAATGTATTATAGACGAAAATTCCCTAAAATCAAACTGCTTCTTATGGATAAATTTACCGCTTGCCTAATGACAATGTAGTAAATGTATAATCTTATTATGTATAATGATAGTCGTTACTTATATATATTATAAACGGGAAATTATATATTAAGTATACATAATTATTATACAACAGTAAATTTAAATAAGCATAGATAAGGAGCTTTTGCTTATAGATTTATTATTGTGTAAGTAAAGTAAATATAAATAAAACTTAAGATACAATTAGGAACACAAATATTATATCATATTACATATTACCACATAACATCGAATACACACAAGTTATAAGTACATATTTATACATTATATCGATTGTTTGTAACTATATTCTTTAGATATACATATACTTAGAGCGTTTTAGATATGTATAGTACCTATATGTATTTAAAGTAGGAAAATCAATATTATATAAAATTATATATAGATATACAGATATAAATGTGTTTTTTGTTAACAATAAGGAATTTAAAAATATAAGAACTAAAAATCAAAAAAGAATTAAGCTTTATGAGTTCATCTGGTTTGTTCTATACTGTGATAAACGTACATCAAAATAAATACGGGAAAAAATGTATCAAGGCTATTTGTATGTGTTATCAATTTTTCAACTGATCTCTTTGCATAATCTAATAGTTTCTCTTCCTCTAGGGAATGTCTTGCCAAACTCTAGTAATTTATTTTTTCCTTATTTTACTGCAAGCTTCAAATCCACCAGCAATAGTTGAAGTATGTTTTTTTTTTTTTATTGCAAGATGTAAGTAATAATCGTTTCATTTGTAGTAGGTGGAGAAATTATTAGTGTTCGCACATTATCGTTTATATGAATGTCAAAGTAAAATTACAATTTTATTTTTTGTGTAATATTTTTAAGTTTGCATAAGAAACGCTATAATACGATGTAGTGTTGAGATGAATGATAATAAATGAATTGTAACTTAAAATCGTTGTTTCATTTCGTTCATTCGAAGGAAAATTTGAAAGTACTAATAGTGTACTAATTGCAAAAAAAAAATTGCACAAGTATCTAGGAGTCCCGGTGTTACAGAGTGTTTTGGATTTTTATTTATTATGTTTATTCGTCCAACAGCCAAGTGCCAATTACAGGACCAATAAGTCACAATGTAACAAAGATACAGTACGCATAACATTACAACAAATTCTACTTAAAAGAGGTACAAAAATGCTTATAAAATGCAGAAATACACTAGTTGCTAAACTAACATAATGTGATATAATTTAAAACTCACATAAACATTTCAATTCAAAGCATCAAGTTGTTTCACAATTGTTGTTGTTAATAAAAAGATCAATATCAAGGAAACTACAGATGGTAGATAATTTAGATTTCAGAAAAATTATGTTTCAAAAAGAATAAACACTATCAAGCAAAACTACAAATAACTTAATTTATTAAAACAAGTATTTTTATTGTAAAATTTATTTATTGAATCATCAAAATTTTTACATCAAATAAAATTTAATTTAATAAAAATTACATCTGTCAAACTATCGACATCTATCGGCAAAAAATTTAAAAATTTAAAAATTTAAACTCTTTAAAAGAAATCTGTAATCAGTTGTCAAATAAGATTCATTGAATTTTATTGATTTTAAATACAAATCACATACAAAATGTAAAAGAGACACCCAATATTTGAATGAAAAATAATTTTTACATTAAATGTCAAAATAATTGATACCGAGAGAAGTGTCTTGAAGTTGCGAAGATTCAACGCCAACGGAGCAGTTTACGAATGTTTGACGACTGACAAATGCCGTAAAGGCCGTTTTACACCTAGCTATTTATTGCGCAATTTATTGGCCAACTTTAAAATTTTACGTATACCTATAACACTGATTAAATACGTCCCCAATATTCGTGTAATATACGAAGATTTTGAAAAGCCTGAAAAAAAGAAAGGTTTGTTTAAAAAAAAAAGAGATTGAAAAAACACACATGTTATGAAATTGCTTCCTGAAAAATTAAATTTGCACGTAAAAATGAAAAGATTTCACACAAAAAAAGTGACCAGAAATTAAAAAGAAAAAAATTATTCCAACGAAAGTACCGTTATAACAATTAAAGTGGAAATTTAAAAACAAGAATATAATTTACCAAGGGTATTGATGCGAAAATTCCAGTTCAAATCATTCTGGAAGAAAGAAAATCATCCAGCGAAATATTTTCAGTTCCAGGAAAGTGTAGAGAGAAGCTAGGAAGTATCACAATCATTTCAAAGGGGTCGGACGACAGGATATTCTGAAGATTCCACCGTCAAGGAGGAATTCCACGGAATAAAAAGGCCGGTGCACTTCATTTTATAACAGATGGTTTGATTAAGAGCTCACAATTCATATTTAAAGCGATATAAAACAGTTAAAGAACAATATAATTAATAATCAGAACCATTTCAATTTACAACAAATACCAAATTGGGTTTGTGTTACTTAGTTTAGTTCGTTAATGCATTTCGAAATTCATATTTATCGCTAAAGTCTAGTAATTAAAACAATTTCTTGAAAAAGAAACGATCCTACCCAGAATAAGTCAAAAGTTGGAATCATAACGTGTATTTAAAATAAAAGTTCAGAATCTAATCCATGATTTTAAGCATTTTAACAATTAGAACAGAAGTTTAGAGGTCAAGTAAGAATCTGTAGTAACAGAGCTAAAATACCTGTTAAGAACCCAATTTTCATTTAAATTTGTATTTAATAATCTATATTTATTTTATTTACAATATACGAATTAAAAATTAGCTGTGAATAACTGTTTTCCTTGAAATCGCTCTTCTCTTGACACAACACTTGTACTGTCGACCAATCATTTGATTTGAAGGAATACTTACCTCGTCCAAACAGATAAACGGGAATTTGTACAGTCCACACAGTGGTCACACTGTCAAAAAGTCACAATTTGAAAGGCGCCAAATAAGTTCCAACTTAACTACAGTCAAGGTAAGTGATTCTTTCCAGATATCGTTCTTTCGGATCTTTTAACGACCCTGATAAAAAAAAATTATTGACAATTATAATTAATCGGAATTTTTTTAATATTTTTTTTGATTTTATATGTACATACGATGAGTATTTATATTTTATTATTACAATATTTGGTAAGAGTTCCGTAAGAGGACCACTGATTTGGTGATTAATATGCATATTAACGGAAAGAGCATGTGTTCCTGGGCGTGAAATAGCTATTCATTTTTTGAGCAAGTGGAAAGAAAGTACTAAAACAGTGTTCGAAAAGTGCTATTTCGAGGTTATGAGCGAGGCGTTTTTGACAGATTTAAACATGTCGGTAGTAATGAATAAGAAAAAAAATTACTAAAAGTATCAAATTTTCGATAAAACGACGACGCCAAATACAAACTTATTTGTATAATTTAATGTGAAATCAAATTCTAAATTAAAGTAATAATTAGGCAGCAGTTCTATACAATATCCTGGAAATTTGTTTGTTTTAAAGTAATTTGTTTATTTTGAACAGTACAATTGTAAAGAATTATTATAATAGTTCCACATTTTCATTATTGGTTTCTTATAATTGATTGGTGTATCAGAAATAAATTCATGCTTCATATATAGATGATTCGTAGGAAGTTATATATTGTTATATATAAACTTGAATTAATATTGTATACGTTGAAATGTATAATTGTAACAGAACATATTTTATGAGAAAAGCAATTTATTTGATTAGCATCGTAAGTAAAGGCATTAATAAAAAAGATGAATGACTTATTCATAAAAATAATAATAATAATGAATTGTTTGAATAAATGTTTGAATAAATATTAATGAATTTGTCAATGTAATGAGGTGTGTTCATTCTTCCTTCTTAGTGCCCCTAAGACAATAATATATGCAAAATAACTAAGTATACCCACATTGTTAATAATAAAATATAGACTAATTTTGCTTCGTTTCACATTTAAAACCGAATTATAAAAAGACGATATATATAGAAACAACAATCTGCTTTATTCAATTTTATTAATAAAATCTGTAAATCACAATAATGTAATGAATTTGTTTGATTTTAAACATATAATTTGAATTACACTATACATATAAAATGTCTTTGTTATCGGTCACATTACCTATATTTATTTTTATGTATTTTAAGATCCCATGTTATATCGTCCTAAAGTACTCAGAATCGTGTTCTGTGAGCCAAGTATACAGTGATTTTTGTCGTGACTGTGGGGATCACAGTTTCGCTTCCTTCAACAGAACCTCCACTTGAATATTGCTTTTCTGGGACCGTAAATATTTGTCTGACCTGTTTCTGTCACTGCAATAACAATCACCATACAACTTCCATGCTAATTTAATTTTCCCGTAAAAGAAGGGTTCCCATTTCTTACTCGAGGGTTTCTTTCCTTGCAAGAATGTGTGTACATCGAAACTTGAGTAGACACTGAAATGGGATCATTAAATCGAATATAGAGTATCTTTTGTGTACACTTATCCAAGCAGTGTCATTGATGCATTACATTACATTATGATCCTCTTCTCCATCAACATTTGCTGGACAGATGTTGTAATAGTTAAAATTAGGTCTTCACGTTAAAAGAAACCTATTTCCTATTTGTTTTATTTCAGCGGCACTAACAGGCAAAACATCTCTACAAATAGGTCTACACACCATAAAGAAGAGGAGGATTTAGAGAAAAATAAATTGCAATGCTTTAACTGACAATTGCAGCCACAATTCAATCTAGTGCCTTTGAACTTTGCGCCTGTTTTGTTTAAATTTTAGTAACTTTTCCTTCCACATTATTGCTACCACATTTAGTACTTTCTTTCCATTTGCTCAAAAAATGAATAGCTATTTTACACTCAGGAACACATGCTCTTTCCGCTAATATTCATATAAATCGCCAAATCAGTGATCCTCTTAGGGAACTATAGCTCAATATGTTGAAAGATTAATAGATAGGTACATAAGAAATACTGCGCTGAGTGAAGAGCTACTCAGTGATACGTAATATGCATATCTCCGGGAAAATATATTGAGGTCACATTCGACGATCTCAATAGGTTAATTACAAAGTCAATATAAGACAAAGATATAGCAATGCCCAATGTCAATTGTATTGACATTAGGAGAGCGTTTAACAATGCAACCACAAATTTTAATATCGAGGCTTTACAGAGAAAAGACGTTGTACTGAAACTTCTGCAGTATATAGGAGCTAGCCTGTAAAGAAGGATAACTAATCCAGTAAT
>RXPK01004936.1:0-35694 GCA_004143645.1 Protaetia brevitarsis | reverse complement strand
TATTTAGAAAATAAAGATTTTATTATTCCTATTACGACTTCTGAGAACATGGCTCTTTTTTTCAATTCTTCTGACACCTGCTTAGTAACGTACAGGTGAATTTTAAAGTTTCGCGTGCACTTCAGAGCATCAACATATTGCTAAGGCGCAAATCCAATAATCAGTTCCCGCGCGGATATCGATTATCCGATGAATCATCCGAAGTATGCTGTATTTGCAGGCATACCTATATATGTAAAAAATAGTTTATTAATAAATGGTATCGGATAAAATCGTCTCCTGGTAAATAGGCACCCTTAATGCTATTTTCATGCAATTGCAAACTCCCATCTTCCCAACTCCCCTGGATTTATGGTAATTATCTTTGGCATAGGTACAAATAATTATTTTCTAATTGTAATTTACTTTTTGGAGGTAAATAAATAAATAAAGACGCAATTATGGCAGCAATTAAGGTGTGATAGAGATTAATTTATTTTTGTATTAAAAGCTTTTCCTAAAACTTTCAATGGAATTTTCAATTTTTTAATGACAAAAGGTTTATCCTATTAATACTAAAGCTGTTACATGAGATACTTGCGGCTTTAGTGTGAGCGATGCAATTATTTGATTACAATAGGAAAATAAAGTTTGTATACATATACAGGGTGAGTTTTTTATCTCGAGACAACGGAATATCTCTAAAACACTGCATCAAATCAAAAAAAGATCTTAATAATATTGTAAGAATTCGAAATTACATCCTGTATAACACAAAGTATTTCAGCATTCGCTGAAGCAGCGTCTACTTCACAGGAAATAATAGTCTAGTTTCGTTTAAAGACTCGCGTAATTAAGATAATATGGTATTACTTTGTATATTATCTGCTTCTTTGTTCATTGTATGTTACAAATGCTGACCAGCAGATCCCACGTTACTCTCAAGTAGGGCGTTTGAAGATCAGAAAAATAACGCCTTCGATCATACTTGCGCCCTCCTGTAAAGAGAAGCGTAACTAGTTATCGGTGCGAAATGACGTCACAACCAAAGTTTCTAAAACCCTTAACATTGCTGTTTTCAATTAATTAATTCGTGGACCTCTTTTAGCTACAGTAGCACGCGATACCCCCATTTCGTTCGGGCGTTTCCAAATCTTAAAAAATAAAACTTCTCTTCTTAAAATTTTGCGATCAAAATAAGCCTAAAAATTCGAGAACAGGAGCAAAAGCTTTCTCGAGAGGTGTTTGTTTTGTGCTAAAATTCGTAACACATTCCCCCTTTTCTTTGCTTAAATTTTTGTGAGTGTTGTGTAAGTTTTTGTGCCCTATAATTTGGAATACGGGAAGAATTAATTATCCACATCGGCCGGTAAGATGTTCAAAATTTCTGCTTAAAACTAACCAAAGCAATTACGTAAAAACCGTAACTCGTTTGCTCTCTCTCTCTCTCTCCCTTATTAAATAATTTTGTAAGTAAGAATTCCTAGAATTTAAGTTAATCAACATTATCAAGAAAAGCTTAAAAAATCATTTAAACAGTTGTGATTCGTTTTGTATTTTGCTTGTCTTTTTTTTATTAAATTTGTAGATTGTTTAACTTAATTGTCACAAAATTTATTCAATATATTAGTGTAGAAAGTAAACATTCTATTATTTCACCATAGCAAACCAAACTCGAAAGAAGTTTATTTGGTGCCCATAGTAAGGGGATGCAGAGGAAGTTTTCATCGGTAAGAGAAAGCCGACGTGGCTCGCCGGTCAAAAGAGCAGGAGGGGTTGTCTGTGAGATGGAATTTGGCTTTGTCTTAATTGAATTTGGGCTGGCCATCCCCAAAAGTCTCCAGACAAGAAAACCCGTTCCGTTACAATATTTGTTATAATAATTGAAATGTTAGTTTATGTTAAAATAAAAAAAAAAATACGAAATCATGTTTGCTTGCTTCTCCTTCTTATGTATTTTTTCTAGACGTTGACAATAATGTTTTTGCGATTACAGCGCAATCTGTTACGAATCGAAGAAAAAGTTTCAAACAAAAACTACATATACTTGATGGCTTAGAATCCGAATATGCAATACAAAATGAGGGTTCCCATTTAAGATTTCAAAGTTGTCCCCCCTTCCACTCTGGGGGATGAGGTGGGGGATCGAGTTCGGCACCATTCAGTGAGCCCTCTACATTATAACAAATTTTATTAAGATCTTTTTTTTGATTTGATGCAGTGTTTTAGAGATATTCCGTTGTCTCAAGATAAAAACTCACCCTGTATAGAAGTTTATTTCTTGAGGGTAGTTTCGTTATGCGTAATGTTTTGTTTACGAGATATCAATTTTACTATTTTGACGTTAGTCTGTTGATTATTGTTGTCTCTTGTTGCTGTGCTGGTAGTGTTTTTCTGTTTTATTGTTTTTTTGTTAATTCGCGTAATTTTCCTCATCATGGCCATAACTTGTAACCCATCAGAGGAAATTACTGGTGCGAATGTAATTACTCGTCTTTTTTTTCTATTGATACTTATTTTTATATCGAAGCATCAGATAATGTAAATTATAATCAAATAATATAACAAAGGGAGATTCTAAAAATTCCTAACATAAATAAATAAAGTGCTTATCCGTCAATAAATAGTATTATTGAAAAATATTTATGTTTGGGATATTTATCAAGCATTAATTCATAAAATTCCAAGGTTCATCGAGAGTTAATAATCGTCGGGTAAAAATTCTTGGGATGTGTTAATTTTGTACGTTCGATATTGATTCTTATGTAAAAGGTTTAAATTTTTCCACTATTATTACATCCGCGAGCAATTTGTTTAGATGTCATTCTAGGATTTTATTCCACTAATACACAAACTTATTTCGATATTACGGCCATTTTAATATAAACGTTGTTTCAAAATGTCGCACTGTACTACGAATAGTTGTCGCGCTAAGAATTGATCTTTCAGGATAATTTACTCCAAATAAATCGTGTGAAACTTCTGCTGAATTGTCACCGTAAAATTGTTTCACAATAAAAAATCTTTCCTCGGGGGTATAATATTCTATTTTTTTTTTACAAAATTATTGGCCGCGATCAAAAGTTGCTAACCGTTATAAAATTTGAGGAGAGTACTCTAACATTCAGCAACGCCTTGATAAGAAATGAACGAAATGAATCGAAGGCCGACTAAACTGAAAGTGAATTACGTGTGCCTAGCGAATCGTTCCCCTCACCTCGCAGTACAGGGAATGGGGCCTATGTTGAATTTATTTAAATTGAAAAGATCGATGTGGTGATAGCATTTTGTAGTAGTTAGACAAGACTAGAGAATAGCGGTGACTGTTTGGCGTTAGACAGCGATAGCATGCGAATTGGAGATGGTAAATCGAAGCGTACAACCGCCCAGCAGAATAACATGCGTGTTTCTCAACTTTCTTAACTAATAAAAATCATACTTTTCATCCTTCTTTTATCATATTACATCAATCGACATGTCGAAAGTGCGCTATTGGTATAAAATATGCACTGTAACATCAATGGGTTGCAATATTATGTGTAAAAGTGTTCCAAATAGCAATTTCTGAAATGATGTTTACCCCGTGAGAACGTACTTTTGAATGCCGAGTCCAAGCGTAGCTAAAAGTCGACCATTGTGAGCGGGTAAGGGGTGGGTGCGTCCCATGATTAAATATGGAAAGTCGCATTCAAAATTATAACTGTTCTATACTATATATGGGCACTGCGATCGCAATTTTAAACTATAAATGGAATTATAATATATTCGTTCCTAGCATTTTTCAGTATCTGGCAATTGCCTTATCAGTTAAATATTAAATTTATTATTTATTTTCCTTGCCTCAATGAAAAAAAAAAAAAACAAAACGAAATATTATATTCTAAGTATCCAATGAACGATTTAAATTGAGAGGTTAAATAAGAAGAAAAGAAAGAACTTTTTTCTTTCTAATACAACTGAATCATCCTTCCTTTCTCTTCCAGTGGAATTTAATTTAAAATCCAATTACGACCTACAACAGCACATCCCCTGCGATTTCAATCCTACCCCCAACAAAACTCAAAACATGAACACAAACATACATACAACTACCACACGTTAATATTGAATAAGTATACGGTTTCCTTACGCCGTGAATCAATACGTTTTGATTAGGGCTCAAATGGACGGTTGGACCCCTACGGACAAATTACTATCTACGTACCCCATACCGCCCCGTACTTTATTTATTATTGTTATTTGTCCGTGCGATCGCATTGAAATACGCACCGATTTTCTTTTTTGTTTCGTTGATATCTCTATATTCCCGCAGTGGGAATAGCTATCGTGCAAGCCTTGCGTATATAAACTTTATATAGTAAAAAAAAGAAGAAAGAAAGAAGAGAGAGAGAGACACACGGATATCTGGATCATTTTTTCAGGTGTGTTGCGCTTGTGCGCCTTCGTAGATGTTTGTGTCCGCGTGTGTGTGAGTAGGTATCGTATTGTGGCATTGTAAGTATATCCTTACATGTGGACCAGGTAGGAATATATCAAGAGAAACAGCGGGGTACATCGTGATGACGTAATTACCCGGTCGGCCGGCAGGGGGCCACAGATTAACGAAATAACTATAACTCATATCTTACTCGACCGGACTCACACGAGGTTCTAAAACCTCTGGAAAACGCAGTGCATAAACATAGGTGGTATATATGCGTAGTCGTGTTACATGCATAAACTGATAAATTTCGATGCAAATACGATTTATTCACGGGCGTGACAGCAGCGTTTTATAATCGTTATCCCAAACAAAAGGATATAATCTAGAATCTACCGTGAGTGTACTTTAAATTCCATTACAACGAGCAAAACAAAAAAAAATTCCCACACCGAGAATATTGAATCTAATTATGCAAAATATGTATATAAAACCTCACATTCGCTCAGCTAATAGTGAAAAGAAAGACTTTTATTTGCGTCGATCAAACGCGAGGACGCAAAAACGCGTCCCCAACATGTCAGTGTGAGTACTAGGGGACCATTCTACTATACATAATATACAGATTAAATATATTTACATGTCCAGATGTTTGAACGATTGAATATATGTTGTGTCCCATTGTCATTGCTTTTGTTCAGATCCATTATATTGCCGAGATCAAACGGCATTCAGATGGTTTTTTAAGAGTTCTAATTATAGGTTGTAACCCCTTTTCCGTCGTACATTACGACTCCATTTAGTTTCGATTAAGTCTCCTGTTCATGTATTCACTTACTACTACTCACTTGTGTCAGGTTGAAGATAATTTTAGCCTTCGGTTTTGGGCGTGAGATAGGACGAAATAAAATAGTGTTATGGTGCAAGAAATCTTCATATTTTATTGGCTATTTTAAAATAAAATACTCACTGTATTTAGTATTGATTGCCCTCAAAATCTCAATCAACTCTACTTTAAGGAGCGTATATGTTATAAGTAAAAGTGATTAAACAGTGGCATGAAGGTATTTGTTTATGATTAATTAATTTTAAAGAATTTGTATAATAAAGGCCTAATTGAAATAACATTGTTGTTTACAGCTCTTCAGTTGGGGATCATAATTTATTTTAAATGGGAATTTAAAATACTTACTACTTAGGATTCTCGGAATATTTTATTCCAAAATTAAAAGCTTGTTAAATTAATAGCGTTAACCTGAAATAGACACATAAATGTAATATTTGATTTATGATTTTATATGTTATAAAGCTATTAAGAGAAGACCCCTTTCAGAAAAGAAAAATATGTTGCTTCAATCATTAATTGATTCACTCAGTAATTTCTTGGATTTAAGTATGCTGAAACCGCTTGAATGTTTAACTCAATTACACAGAATTGGTTTTAAGAACTCCAACCTACTATGATAGTTCGTTCAATAATCTTTCTTCAATAAATGTTGCTAAAAGAAATTTGACTTTTTAAAACACATTTGAAAATGTGGTCATATGCAATGCATTCAGAAAATCGTAGTGTTGCGTTAAAATATCATATCGAGGTAATTATTTCTGTTGTATTAAATAATAAAATTACATTGAGCCAAACGTAGAATCGTATTTCAGCCAATGTCAGTAGTCAATTGGAAACGAAATTTGGATAAACTTGGAAAGCAGGACATTAGTGGATTTGGTAATTTAAGGAGATACGTGGTATTGTATCGTGATAGATAACAACATTTGTTGCTGGTTCATGCGGAACTCCTAAGGTCAGTAAGCATTGTTTTTATTAACCAAGTCAGACCCTATATCATTAGTATTGGCAGACGCAACGTATAAAACGCTGATGAGAGTTGATATAATCTGAAATTGTTGACGAAGTCGTGCAATCCTTGCACTCTACAACGTACAGTTACCCACTTTTTTTCCAGCATTTCTGCAGATCGACGCTTACCTTCACCATTATTCTGAAAAGCTCAAATCAAAATCAATCAAATCATTTCAAAACCTGGTTAATCGAGGTTTTTCCAAATACCCAAATGCAGTGTGGTTTTGATTGATGCTTGGAGTAGGCATTGTATTGCTGAATTTGAGAAATTAGTGGCAAAAGAAAAAACTTTAAATATCTTAAATATACCAAAAAGAAAAAAAAACTGTCCGTGGAAAAGTTTTGTTCTGACTTTTTTCTGAAACAGTGATTCTTATGACATAGATGTGCATTTAGAGAAACAATATTATTAAGCTGCAATCGTTGACGTACAATCAGTTTTCTTCACTGAGATTTCTCCACGTTTTCAAATACTCGTGGTATAAGAGTGGATACGTGGCTGAAAGGGCCCTTTAAAATTCCTACAAGTTTTGTTTCGCCAACGATGCAGAGTTTACACCCTGGTGTAGTATTTGTAATACACCCACAAATGTGCGCTGTTCCTGATGCAAACCAAATTTGTGCATTGAGCACTTTCATATAAACTCCCATTACTATAATAACTACATAGCTTAATGTTTACTACAGTAACACTGTCACTATTGTAATATACCTATAAAAATAAAATCGCACTACACTGTGTACTGTATTTAAGCATTTACAGCTCGATTATGTTTCTCCAATTCTGTTCTATTGCTTATCAAAAAGTTATAATTGATACAAATATATTTGTACTAAATTGAATGCCGTAAAATAAGAAATAAAAAGTAAAAAAATTAATAACATTTTATGCGGTTGATATGCAGTTTTGTAATTTATATTTTTTAAATGTTTAATGTAACTATCCTTGTATTCTGTCGCAAGTAACACGTTCATCACGTCAGCTAAGTTAATTATTCGTATTGTACCAAGCTACAATTGTACGCAGCATGAAACATAATACAGCATTTGAAACAATTGGCTTATATATACACATATATTCAAACGTCTACGTGATTTTTCGAAGGTTCGTGTTTAATTACAGATCTAATAAATCTTGGTATGATGTACACTGAAGACAAGTTACATAACTTTGGACAATCTACTGCAAATTATGTTAAAAAAGTTTTTTTAGTATCTGTTATTATTATATTAATTACGCAAACTTTAAAAGAATTCCTGGTGATGTGAAGAAGTAGCAGAGATAAGGAGATAATGCCTAAGGAACAATAGAGCCCTAGTAAAGGGCAACAGAGGTGCGGATGCCTGCATGAAACAGTAATATCATGAAAGATATGCGGAGAGTAGAACCTTGTTGAATAAGGCCATCCAAAAGACTAAACGTGATGATGCTTGGAAAAATCTCATAGAAGAAGTTGACGCATACATCTGGGGTAAGGGATACCAGTTGTGCGCGGGAAGTTCAATACTCTGCCAGTAGCTAGTATGGGCGATGACGAACAAGTGACTATCGTCAAAACTCTCTTCCCATATACCCTCTGAAAAGGTAAAATAGGCAACAAGACACGAAGATGAGCCTTTGTTCACTAGGAAGGAGATAGTCCAAGCAGTAGGCAAGATTAAACTTAAAAAGACCTCGGACCCAGACGGGTTTCCCGGCACCGGAGGCTTGTTGCAGTATGGTACGAATGCCTATTGGGGGATTTCCGGAAAATATGAAAAAAGGGCAGACTGGTGGTGATCCCCAAAAGTAAGAAACCAGAGCAAAAGAACGTCTCTTACCGCCTTTATGCATCTTAATGTCTCGGAAGCTATTAGAAAACAACTACTGCTGCTTCTGAGACGTGGAAAGAAATTCAGGACAAAGGAGACATATTCCCAGGAAACAGTATGGGTTCAGAGAAGGAAGGTCTATAATGACAGCTTTGAGAATGGTTAAGGAACTCGCGTAGGAGGCATATAGACGACCGTACAGCTCGAGGCAACTATGTGCACTTATAACCATAGATGTTGGAAACGTTTCCAATTCCGCCCTGTGGGAAGGTGTACTAATGTAAGAGAACTAAGGAACGGGACACTGTCACCATACTTATACAACATGGTGGATAGCCATCTTGAAGGGGAGAATGCTGACTATTGGAGAGCGAAGCGAGCTGGAAATTACATGTGGTGTACCACAGGGTCTTATTACGACGATATGCTCGAGTTGTCAGTCCTATTGGGAGTGCATTTAGTGGGATATGCGGACGATCTGGGCGTGCTTGTAAAAGCAAGAAATGCGGAAATGCTTCAAATGAAGGCCGAGCAGACGCTGGAAATTGTAGTGAAGACGCTGGAAGCAAAACACCTGAAGATAGCTGCACATAAAACGGAAGCAGTAATATTGGTTGGCGGCAGAAAGTTGAAGCTATTAGAGTCAAAGTCGCGGTAATACAAAGCTGCGAAAGTCTGCTGCACCTTGGTGTCCAGCTGCAGAGGAATCTTAGATGGACGGAGCACATGTCGCGGACAGCGGAAAAAGCACATAAAACTCTTGGATCTCTGTGTCGCCTGATGCCCAGAGTTGGAGATCCCAATAAATGTAGCAGGAGGCTACTTCGTGCAACGGCTCAGTCAGTGTTGCTTTACGGAGCGTCCATATCGAGTGAGGCCATGCGAAAGGAGGTGCACCGGCGAAAGCAGCTGAGTGTACGGCGAAAGATCTCGAAAACCCAACGGGAGGTTTTTTTTTAGTGGGTGTGCCACGTCGGAGAGTTCCACACTGTTGTATCACACGCGTTGTTCATAAAGGATTTTTTCCCCCGGCAAACAAAAAGGAATCCCTAAATTGAGCGATTGTGTAGAACTTCTACCATGGTACTCTTCCAGTTTGTAGAGTTTCATAGAAATGAGACTTTCACAGTTACCGTGTTCGCTTGTAAGATATTCTCTTACAGGAAAATTTAAAGTGCATTCCACTTAGAGGAGGGTGCAGCAAGATGGGGCCACGAGACATGATGGGGACATCGTCTTATCTACAAAACGGCAGTAAGCATCTGTCAAATAATAGCAGCCCTAATATTGACAAGTGCTGTTTATGCTTGTTGTAATGTAAGAAACTTTACTAGTCGTAATAACAAAGTTATTGCTGTTTGTGCGTGAACTTTGCCATTTCCAGAATTTCGTTATTATTTTGATGGTGAGTTCAACGGCCAGTATCGGAAGCATAAGTAAATTATTAACAACTACACTTTTATGTGCTTATTAATTGACATGTATTGCATGTATTTTCTGTAGTGTGTTATTTGTTTATTTCAAATATTTAATATGTTATTATAACATAATCAGAAAATGTCCCAAAGAGGCAAGATGAGGCTATTGGTATGAGGCAACATGGGGACATCATTATCTCACTCTTCAGTCTGATCCGTTATACCCCGTTATGCTTTCTCGAAGACATAATGCCTATTTCTCATATTAGGAATAAAGTACAGGTTCAATTAAAGCGTAACACGGGAAAGACAACAATCCTTACAAGCACTACGTATAAAAATCAGCTACAAGAAAATAGAAGTCTGGAGAATCCCTAAGGCAAATAGAAGTGCGTAGGGAGAGTTAAAGAAAAGAAAAATGACAAAGAAGAAAACAGCAGAGATCAAGAAGCCGAATTTTGTAAGGAAAGCAAAGAGATAGATTTTTAGAAAATGTCAAGGAAATAATCAAGTTCTTCTGTTGAGGAAGATGACGCTCAATGTTAGTATTATAAGGGGAAGTATTGATACAATGCCATGAATGGTGAGGTTGGGTACATGGAGGCTGTGCGAATAACGTGGATGAGTTCGTCTTCTATTGTCTCAATTGTGAAGATTAAGTTTAATATTCTTATCGTTATTGTATTTTTTTTATTTTAAGTAGTTCAGCTTTAAAGAGTTTATAAGCTTTGTTCCTGCATGTTTTTAAGAATATTTTAAGGATCTATTTTTTTTTACCTATTACCTAGACTTACCTACGACCCATTCTTAACTCACCTGGAACCCCATCTTGCTCCCATGGTGGGGCAAGATGGTGTATTTACACATTTCTTTTCAAAATTTTCTCACAACATAAAGAGTTTCCATCGAAAAATTGTAAATTCATCCATCAGCAGATAAGTGTTTAAAGATTACAACAAGCGTACTTAGAACCTTGTATATCAATTTGCAATCCTGATGCAGTGTTCTAAAGCTTAATGTTCCCATCTTGCCCCACCTTCCCCTATTTATTTCCAAACGTAAATCTATGCATATAACTCTTCTCTTTAATTGTCAGAAACCCAAATGGTGCTCGACAAACACGTACATACATACGCATGTTATCTGCCATGTCGCCCTTAATTAAATTATAAAGATGAGCCGGGGGACGGGTTCTCATATCCGATAAATTTCTCCCACCGACGCGACGCGGGCTCAACGGGCCGCGCGTGTGATTCCGAGTCGGGTAAACGTAATCAAGATATAAGAGTCACCTGCACCTGAAACACCGAACGACCTCTAACCTCTCCACTGTATAATTAATAATAATTACGTCGCGGAATGCATCTAACGTGATCGCAGCGCCTCGCGGCCAACATCTTCGTGATCCATTCACTGGCCCATGGATTTCGTTTGTTTTTATTTTCAATTAAAATATTCCGCCGTCGTCCGTCGCGTCGGGCGATTTATTCATTTTTGAACGAGCACACCTGTTCGTAATGGCAGCGCAGAGCGCGACAATGAGGCTATTTTCACTGAAATTATAGGCTTAAATAGACTCTTAAACGTTCGGTTTTATCGGATTGCTTTTGTTTTCCTTCTATGGCGGCTCTGGGCGTTTTGTTTGCGTCTTGTTTTCTTCGAAGTGCGGCCTTTATAAATTTAGTTCTAGCATCTATGGGATGTGGGATTTTATTGCGGAAATCGTTTAGGCGATTTACACATGTTTTGTTTTTTTTCATTATTTGAATTAAAGATATGAAGTTACTATAGAAACCTGAACTTTTTCTTTTTTAGCAATTTTATAATGTTTAAAAATGAACAAATTCAACCTATACAGTATGTTCAAAATGAAGTCGATACTATTGTAACTCTGTTATTATTAATGTTGTTGTCGGTTAAACTAAAACTGATAGTATTTTTTTTTTCAGCAGATTATGGTGAAATCAAGAAAGGAATTGAGCTTCACGTTTTGGAGATATTGAAAAAAAATATATTTTTTTTTAAATGAAACCCCTTGTATATTTTAGCGTATTTTGGGAGGATGAAGAATTTTAATCAAGAATTGTTTAAAACACACTACTCTAAATTTAAAAATGAAGAAAGAGGGGCCACTTAACTGTGTTAATGCCTATTGAAGTAATCAAGTAGGCTGCGATTGATTAATGGAAAAGGGTAATCAGCATCAGGGTTTTTTTTAATATCTTCAAAATGTATGTATGTAATGTGTCATAATCAGCAGAAAAAATAGTACTAGCATGCTAAATTAATAACGTAATTCAAATAATAATGATTTTAGCAAAACTGTCGACTTCATTTTGAACACGCTGTATAGTAATAAAGCTGTGAGAAAAGTGATTGAAAAGACAAAATATAATCTGCTTATCGATTATTTCCAATTTGGTAACAATAGTGTAATGCTGGCAAATTTGATAAAATAAAATGCAAGAACTATGACAAGTTGATCATTCTTTCATGCAATAGTTACCGCATAAAGTGTACACACAAGCAAATGATAAAACTAAAAGCCAATAAAAACTATGTTCTCAAATAGGAAAATAAAATTCATTTATATCACAGACCCGATTCTTACCGCCAGAATGGAATCGGTTACTGTAAAGGGTGGGTCATCATGTTCTTAAAGGTTATTGGTCTGCCGCAAGGTTTGCTCTTAGAACCTATACTGTTTTCGATTTTTATAAGTGCAAATTCTACTCGTAGTCCTAGAATTAATTTTATTTTGTATGGTGATAACACCAACCAAGTTGTGAAGGACATTGATATCAAATGTTCAGATGGAGTGTGACATTTACAGCATAATGCGTGGGGTCATTCTGCTACGGCTGACACAATTTTTGCGTTGGAGACGTGGACTACACGGATTACAGAAAATCTTTTCGTGCTCTTAATCTTAATGTACCATCTTAGGCTCTTAGGCTTACAGCTTAGGTTCGCATTTAATTTTAGAAAGATAGTAGATTATCTGTTGAGACAACCAAAGAACCCAACTTCCGCAGGGCTTCAGAATTATAAAACCAGAATTAAACGTAGCTTGCATAGGGTACAGGTCTCTATGGTCCAAAGTTTATTGGTTGTTGGCACAACGATATTAAGAATTTGCATGTTTTGGAGTTTAAAGTTTTTTGAAAATTTTAAGATGCAAAACTAACTATAATTGCAACAGTATCCTAAATGACAGAATTGTGCTGAACGATTTTAAAACGTAATCGTTTCAAAATTGTTAAAAAGTTCCTATATTGATTATTAAATTATTAAATATTTATTTAAATTCTTTTAGACATGCGTAGTCGTATAGAAAGGCACCAATAAATCATTAGTTAATTATTATTAAATATGTAAAAATCCTAAAAGTGTATAAATAAATTTGTTCCAATTGTACAAATTAGGTGTATAATTAATACAAAATCAAGTATATTTTTATAGGAATATGTAAATTCGTAAATTATTTGTGCTTAAAAAACCTTAATTTTGGTATAAATTGACGTATTTGGCATGTCGGTCAATTGCCTTTGCGCTTAAATACGCTGCTTCCCTCAATATCACACAAAATCACAAAATTAGTAATGAAATATAAGCTTTATTATTAACTATGTGGACGATAATTAATCCTCTCTTGTTGTAGATTATTAAACAGAATACAGGGAGTAAAAGTTATGCTAAGATTTTTTAACCCTATTAAATATTTGTTTAGTCAACAGAAAAGTCCGGAACTGTGAATAGACGTCAATTCAATTATGAAACATCGAAATATATTACTCATGTGGTTTGCTTTCATACAATGTCTCGTCTACATCTTGTAAGTATCATAGTGGGAGAACTTTAAGCTTTCTAGTTATGGTCATCACTTTGTATGAAAAGGCTCAGAGTTCTATAAAATTTTAAGCCGTTGAGAAAAATCCAGACTAACGTCACTTAGCAAATTAAATGGTAATTGTTTAATTTGAAAATTCTTTACGATTTATACAGTCATGTTGCCTATTTTGTCAATATTCATTTGTTTGATCGCTTTTTATTTATGTTATATTTTATCAAAGGAAATATTACTTGATAGATGGTGAATTAGAAATGACAAAACGTAAAAGACAATTGAAAGGATCTGCAATACAAACAACAAGTGTGCGATTATAGACTCCTAGGGTACACCATTGTCAGTGAGACTTCAGCACAAATATAATGCTCATTTTTGTTGCATCTTTAACAAAACAAAGAAGGGACCAAATTTCACAATTAAGAAATCCAAATTAGGAATAAACGGCTTCTGAATGAACTGATGAACCTAACTTGGTAATTTTATTGTAGTTAAAACTACGCATTACTTGTAAACACAAAAACATATATATAGAATTCTTGTGTGCACTGCTAGTATGTATTGTATTTCTACTATGATTACATTTGGGTTGTGGTGTATATGCGAATACAGTACAAGAAGAGAGACCCAAACGACTCTAAAAAGGATACTCATAATGTAAAAAGCATCTAAATCATAAGGCGATATTAAAAACTTGTACTCTACGATGCAGAAGATATATTAAACTACCGATAAAGGATCGACGCTTGGCATATCTTGTAACGCGATTTAGCATTCCGATAGTCATGTAATAAACAACTAGAGAATCATATACGGCCTGTCACACATGACATTTCTCTGGTATTCAATGCGAGCACTCGTACGTTGCGTTTTTATCCCCGATATTTATGCCGAGTTCTTTATGGTTATGATGTTGTCATTATTATTTTGTTATGTTTTCATTTCTTGTTAGAAAAAAAAATAACCAGCGTACTTTTCCCATTTTTTTTTTAAAGAATATTTTATTCTTTCAAATTCTGTACACGTATTTCATAAAATTCGATTTAGGATTATATTACCCTAGTTAACCTAATCGAGATTCCTTGATTTGTTTTATGTTGCAGATGCTACATGTCATCAATACTCTTATTTTTTGAAATATTCAGTAAACAGCTGAAAAAAGCGAAAGCTTCACTGTTTATGCGTTAATCGGTAGCAATTCTTCATTTAACAATACGACTATCGTGTGCCAAAAAATCCATTATGAATGAAAAAAGAGCATATATCTTCAGCATCTTATAAATGCAGCAGAAACCGATCAGACAAGGGAGGATTGGCTTAAAAAAATCAATTGATTACGAAGATAGTGCAGTAACAGTTTGCAATTTGAAAAAGAACAAAAATGGTATTCAAGATTTTTCTACAAAAAATGGTTTCAAACAATGTTGTGGGTAATCGATAAATAATTAACAAAGCCAATAACGAATTTCCAGATGACGCCTTTTTTATATATGTGGTTAGAACAGGAACATTAAAGTAATATTTCAACATCTAGACCGATTCTCCAGGAAGAAGTTTTAACCGTAATTATAAAATTGGAAAGCAGTCACAATTTTGCATCCTGGCTTGCCAAGTGCAAGGAGTTTCACGAGGTATAATAATTATGATACAGGAGCTTTTAAGACAAAAACACTGGAATCTAAGCTATATAAAGCAGCCAAGAACCTTAAAATACACAAAGAACGAGTAATGCAACTGTTATGCAGATAACTGAAATTTTTTTAGCGAAAATAGCGCTAAAAAAATGTCAAATGCGCTTTATTACTCCTGCATGACCCTTTGTAAGAGTGGGCCTGGATAACATTTACAGTTTTTAAAGACCTTTCAGCACTTAGTATCATGTGTGAATTTAATTCTCTCCAGCAGAAAGAAAGGTTGCAAGCGGTTTTTCTAACTGCTAATGCATCCATCCACCAGCGGGAAAATAAAAGAACTAAAGAGATGCGATATCAGGCAATATCAGTTCATTGATTCAATCTCTTGAGACGACATAAGAGAAAATTACCACACACCAAACACAAACGAGAAATGGTAAACAACAAAAGCTGAATGTTCAACAAGCCAATAAACTTGCATCTGACGACTTTGAAGGCGTTGATGGCATTGAAGAAAAAAGATTGGAACACACCCGGCACCATCTATATATTTCATGATCTAAGGAGTTCTTGTAGCAGCAGGATGACACATCCCCTAGGGAATTACTGGTTGTAAATTATTTTGAAGTTATACAGCGCGAAAGTGCTTGTCAAGTCCAAAGCAAAACATCTGTAGCTATTTCATCAGGATGAACTAGGGTAGGTGAGCTAAAAGTACAAGTCATATCAATAGTGTCTTTCATCGAGGTAGTACAGGTATCATACCTAGGGCCACTGCTTTTTGTTCTTTTTATTGCTGACTTAGCTTTCTATTTTGCTCAAGACTCTTGTTCTTGTACACCTATAAAGGAATTCACATAGAATTCAAGGGTGTTCAGGATTTAAATTCAAACTAAATATCAATTTGAAAAAGTTAAGTTTCTAATGTCATTTGAAACGTTAATAAGCTGCTGGTGTTTTGATAGTTTAAGTGACAATAGGGTCTTATTAATTGAAAAATCAGTGAAAATTAAAATAAATGTAAGATTTGTTGATTTGTCACCTTGAGAGTTCTGTGTAATTTTTGCGATCAATTTTTTTCCAGCTTCTTTGACATTCTTTGACGATAGAGAGATATCACTTAGACAGTGACACGCAACTAAAAGCTATTGGAATGCTTGAAAGTGGTTTAACCCAAAGGACCGTTGCAGAAGCTCTCAACAGGTGCCAACGACTTCCCGAGGGTTAAGCCCTGTGAAAGGAACGGAGTCGAATAAAAGTGAGTAGCGAAGGATTACGCTATCTCGCCGTTCGCGCTCCTAACTTTCAACGGGGGATCGCAGAGGCTCGCGAGGTTCATTTCGATCGAAACTTTCGCGAATTTTCTCGTTTCTCGGAAAGTCTTATTTGAATTCTCGATACCCCTGGTCCGGTACGACCGACTCGACCCACCCTCTCGCAATTTTAAGAACCCGCAAGTCCTAGCGCCTCAATATCCTTTAGCGTAGATTTCTTTTCCCGAGACGCACGCTCTAAATGGGGTACGGCATTGTGTTAAGCTTTAGTACTAGGAAAGAAAACAACAACAGTGTCTTGTAGAATAGTGAAATGCCATCGATCAACAAGAGCTACACCACTTGATTTTAAGTATGCCAAATAGTGCAGAAAGGTAGTCAACGCTCGTAGAGGACCCACAGGGTACTGACATTGCACTCACTCTCACATATTGTAGATTCTTGTTTTTTTGTTACATAAGTTTTGTAAAAAAATATTCATTTTGAAATTATTTCTAAATAAACAGATATTTCGCATTAAGTATTCTTAAAGGTTTCTAAAAGTAAACAAGAAATGATGATAGACTTATACATTCACCTATATGGAGCAGCATTTCCTTGCTTCTCCCCTAAATTATATTGATGTGTGTATTTTATGTACGTACCTAATATCTATATTATATGTTTACCGTGTAATTAGTATAAATCGTTAGGTAAGAAAATTCTATTACCGTTATTATGAAAAGTAAGGCGAAATACGACTAACTAACGTAGAACTGTACGACAGTAAAACCTGTATGTAGGTACCTTAAACGTCGACAAAGGAGCACAATGAAAATTATATACGCGCAAAAAGGTACCGACTTGAACATCAGCAACACTTTAAGCTCACTCCTCATGACCATGTACCAAACTCTCACGAGACTCCGGACAGCAACAAAAGGAAATCCTCGGATACACACACACACTATCCACTCCTATAGATAAAATGCAACTACCTAGAGCCATATAATATGTTCGCAGACGTACTAAATCACCGGCGAATATGAGAAATGAAGATGTACCGTATATACAGACGGAGAGAGCTTGCCAACATCTCTGTGCGTCTACCTGGCGTGTATCCATTCATAATGTGGGACACCTGCAGTTTTTGGCCCACGCTTCGCCGGAGATACCGGGTGTCGCTTGTAAATATCTTGTTTAATGCGAATTAGCCCGAGTTTCCACCAGACTTATATCAGTCTTCCGAATTAATCTATTCAGTTCTGCGGCCGTGTGTGCGCGCGAGCTGAGACCTGTTTGCCTTTTAAAAATGATGTTAATTTTATATTCACGGGTTACCCGTGTCCCGTGGGCAAGGTATAAAACATCCTTAAAAACTATACGTGCAACGTTCATTAATGAATTGGCGATAATTTATTTTGTTTATTTGCATTGGCTCGCTGAGAATCGAATGGGTTGTAAATTATACTGCCAGCTTCTACAATCGACACTAGCTGGCATAAAGCATCGATATATCGCTTATAGGATTCTAGATCTTGTTCGTTGAATTTATGGATAGGTGAAGGACCTAATTCAAAACATTTAATGTAAGAAACATATTTCATTGCAATTGAGTCAAATCAATAAAGATAACACTAATGCAACATCTATGATCATCAAAATCGGCATATTCAAGAGTATTCGTCGGGTGAAAAGTGAACTTAATAATACTAACACTACTTAATTATGCACAGTAAAAATATTCCGTCAACTTTACAGCAGTTTAACAAAATACCTATAGTAACTTAGTGACAGTTGATGACGGGCGCCCTAATAAGAAGCGACTCACATGTACAGTTAAGGAAATAAGTATGTGAACAGTTCTCTAATACGTAGGCAACACAAACAACAAAACTTTAAAATTTGATATGTTGCGCACAATAGTAACCTTGATTTCATATGTATTAATGAGCATTGGCTGACCACCAATGAGCTTGATAATACCGTTATGATTGATGATTACCACATTATTTCCAAATATTGTAGACCTACCAAAAAGCACGGTGGCGTATGTACGTCGTAATAATAAAATGTTCTGCAAATGATCTCAACTATTTGAATAACGAAATCGACTTTGAAATAGCAGGTATCAAATATAACGGTATCTATATTTTTACTATTTATAGATCACCTCTTGATAACTTTGATGTATTCGTTGATTTGTTAACTCAGTTAACCAACAGATCTCAATTCGTAAAATGTAATAATATTTCTTCCAATATTACAAATACCAACCATGGTGTACCACAGGGATCCGTTCTTGGACCATGTTTGTTTTTAATTTACATGAATGACCCAGAGCATTGTAATATTAATACCGTTTTTTTTTCAATTTGCTGGTGATATCACAGATATTAACTCGGACTCCTCAGAAAGTGGCCTCAGTGCCAGTACTAAGAACATGAATAAATCAGATAAATAATTGATTTTTGGCCAATACATTGTGCATGAATCCAACTAAACTGCAGAGGCAGATACTGTCACTGAGACCAACTGGGATTCATCTAATTAAACCTGTAAGGCTATTCGGTGTATTGTTAGTTCCGAAGTGAACTTAGGAGAATATTATCGATGATCTGTGTACAAGACCTTCAAGCAAAATCTTCTCGATTAGAACTTTAAAAAATAAACTATTGCCAAATTATTTCATAACAGCATATTTGCCATTTTTTTCACTCAGTTATGGGCTATGCCATTTTAGTTTGGGGGCATTCCAGTCATTTATTCAAAGTATTTAAACTGCAGAATTCATCGATGGAATAATAACATTCCATCTCCCTCAAGGTTCTTCTGATTTAGAATGTTTGAATGGAAAGTGACTTTACCTCAGTTGGAAGTAAGTTGTACAATTTAGGGCCATTGAGGCTGACAGGTAGTCTAAGTTGCTCTCGATTACGGGTCGCGTAGTGATGATTGAACTGGTTTGGAAAAAAACCTATTGGTATTGCTGTAAGCATAGCTGACAACCTCCAAGATATATACGGACGCCAGGGTAAGTATACTTGCTTGCTTGAAGTAGGTTCTACAGCCTTCATTGTAACTCAAGGTGCAGAGAGATCTGACAGCCTTCTTCTGAAGGATAAATATCCTCGAAGCCCCAGCACGGTACACCCCAGATCTAGGAGCGAATGAAAATGAATAAAGTAAGCCATTCTAACAGTTTCATGCGTCGATATGCGTCTTAGACGTCCTAATGCATACAGAGCCGATGAGCCCAAATGTGTCCAGTCCATTTCAATTTAATATTTAAGGTTAGACCAAGAATTTTGACATGGGAATTCGTCCACATGATTTGAGGTCAGCAGTAGGTTTTGGGTTTTGTCTTAGGGATGGTTCGCTGCAAATAAATTGAAAGTGAGTAATTCAATTTATTTGCAGCGAACCATCCCTAAGCTTCTTTAACCACTTCCTCAGATTTCATTGCTGTTTCCAAGATAGTTGGTGCCCGCACAAGCAGAGATGTGTCATCAGTGTAAATACACAGCTTGGCACCACGGACAATAGTGGGCAAGTCATTTATATATATTAAAAATAATAAGGGTCCAAGAATGGATTCCTGTGGTACTTCGTACTTTATTTCACAAATGTTAGAGAGCTGGTTATCCCATAGAGTTCCTTGTCTGCAGCGAGTAGATCTTGAAATGTTTTTATATCATGCGCATTGATTTCTCTTATAATTCTCTTTTCCTTTTTAGTAGAGTCTTCCAGGAGAATATAAGTATTTGGGTTAAGTGACCAGACATATGCCAATTTTGGATTAAAGTCTCAATGTCCGTAAAGGAAATGAAGGGAAGCTAGCTTGAATACAGGTGCTTGCATTTTCCGCTAAAGCAAAAAAACAATGCATTCGTGCGTTTTCAGGCGAATATGCAAAAACGATGAAGTTTTTATGTGCAAATACTGTTAGTAATTCAATCATATGATAACGTATACTTGAAATAAACTATAATATTTTGTTTAATATACATAAATAATAATGACAATATGCCAATGTGTATTGTCTGAACTTAAACGGAGTTATACAGATATTATAAAATATAAATCAAAATAAAGGTGCACTCCATTTAAGAACATATACTTAAGCAGAAAACAGTTTTCCGGTAAAATAGCACGCTACTTTCAGTTTATCATGATAGAACTTGGAAAACTTTTCGTTTAATGCAATCTCTTTTCTCAGTGAGTGTTAGCTTTATACCTACAACATCTGGAAATATATGTATCCGTCTATTAGCCTACATTACTTCTACTATCTACATTCTTGTCCGTTTTAAGAAAATAAGATGATTAAAACAGGTACTACAACTTAATAATACCCATCTATATGACACAGTCGTTTAGTTACACATCTATACATACACACACACACTAATATACAAATATTTTCCATATGATTTATTAAGTCAACGATAAATCATAATAAAGATTAAGGCGATCGCATAATTCAGCCGCTTATCTAATTACCATTACCTACGCAAGTCAGAAGGTACGTATAACGTATGGAACAGAGCGGTGTTACTTAATAGACGACCTCTGTTAAAACGGCTTTCCATTATCGTTTTCAATAAAGTCAGAACTCTCTATATACACATACGTGCATTGGTACGGTAGTAGTACGTATGGGGCGCAGATAGGACGCGTATAGGTACTCTAAATAACGACGGCCGGATCACGAAATAAATTTTCGCTATCGCCGCACCACATAAATGAACCCATAAAGTTCGAAATGAAACAGACTTTTCCTCTGAAATCGGGTAATTACCGTCGATAAGTCTAAAGAACTTGGCGCAGCACCGCTTTACCGCTTCCGATAGTGATGGAACATTCGGGCGTTAAGAGAGTGCCTAAGAATACTGTCAGTAAAAATTGAGACCGTACTTATTATAGAGATAGGCAATAGAGTATTTATAAAAAGATCTTTTTACGTCCGGTGCTAGTATATAAAGCTAATAATAGTCATAAAGTATGCTCCAAACACTGTGTTTTCGTTAAAATTGACTTGTCTTGAATGATTAAATGGAGAAAGGAAAATCACTTTTGATTGCCAAAAATCAAATCTTTTGCAATTTTCTGTCCAAACACCTAAGTTTTCCAAATTATAAAATAGTTAATAGCAAAAATCCCAGCAGCAGAAAGTGTATCTCACTGATTTAAATGAATGGCAATAGGTATAATACACAAACAGTTTTTGTATTGAAATTTAATATTTGCGGAATAAGTCCTGCTTGATCTGAAAATCCTTCATCGTTTGCTTTCGAGTTTTTAAAATTTGCCTTTGCAAACACATTCTTGACTTAGCTGCAAAGGCCTACCAGATTTTAAAAACTCGAAAGCTTCAAACCAAGCAGGACTTCCCAAATATTAAATGCCGATTCAAAAATTTTTGATCCATCATACCTATTGTCAACTCCATTCACACACTATATATTAAACATCCCACAAAATAACTCTACTAACTCTATACCTATAATAACTAACATAGTTATTATAGGTATAGAGAAATACCTTACACCACATTGTACAACCAATAAGTGCAGGCTTGCAAGAAATACTGCATAGTGATGTAATTTATGAATCCTTCTCAAGCAGAATGGTACAGATTTTCAAAATTTGGTGGTTGAACTTCAATCTATTTAAATACGCATGGTATCACGTATGCACTACGTTATTTTTTCACATTACTCGGACATTGTCTACTTCACGAATCCAATACAAAACGCTTTCATCTTCAGTATTTGGTAAATAGGCATCTGTTTAACAATCTTTAAAATACTACGAGGTCAATTTCTTTGATGTTAATGCAGATATAGATACAATAATAAGTCTAAGTAGAGTTTTTTTGCACGTGCAATCCTAGCTGACCTGCTGTTCTTTAATACAAGAAAGAGAAGTGGTAATAGTTGTCCATCTTCGACTTATGGCTTCTCCAGTAGCAGTTAAATTGTCGTTTAATGGTGTACTAATCAAGGTCGCCCTGTAACATTTCTAAGGGTTTACCACAGAATCAGAGCATTTGGCTTGCATTCGGATCTGCTACATCTTCTCAACACCGATAGCAATGTTTGAAGTGGTGTAGGTTGCGACTGCACTGGAACGTAGAGTGGCATAGATTGGTCTTTAGTGATAAATCCCGATTCTATTGGGGAAGGCATGATGGCCATATGAAAGTCAGACGAAGCTGCAGAAAATATGGCAATGATGAATTTTCTGTTGTGATGTGCATCAAACTATGCGAATTATGATAATGGGTGCTATAACTTATGAGAGTAGACTTCTTTTGGTATTCCTCCGAGGCAAAATGAATGCCCAGCCATACGTGAATGAGATAGTAGAACCTTACATTCTTCTATTTCTTCGGCAATTAGAGGACCCACTTTTCCAGCAAAGTAATGCCCGCCCCATATTGCAAGACGTTCTACGGACCGTTTTGCATAGGCTAATATCAATCTCTTGCCATGGCCACCCCGATTTTTCGACCATTGAGTATGTTTGGGACATTATGGGGAGAAAACAGAAACTCATTGCATCCTCCGCAGAAGCTGCAAGTTCTTCAGCACGAATTACAAGATGCTTGGAACACTACTATACATCCAGAGGAAATCGACTATCTGCTAGAATCAATGCCGCAAAGAGTGGGAAGTTTTTAATTATTAATAAAAAAAATGCAGCACAGCCATTTTCATATATGTAACATAACCTAACTGTTTATATTTATAGAAAAAAGAAACCTCGCTATTTTGATAATTCTATAAATATAAATTTGAATAAATTTGATATTAACTTCTTTAATTAATTTTCCATCAATCAACTACTGTACATTTTAATATTGTAAACTCTTAAAAAAATATTTTTATATATAAAAAAATGTTAGTCACACTAGCACTATTGCATTATTTTGTGTTTATGTTATTTACACTTAATTTATAATATTCAAGCATCTGAAGAAAGAACTTTTGCCGAAACTGGCAGTGCAACATGTTTAATTTTTAAAGGTAGTAAATAAAAAAAAAATACATTTCAATATAACTTCTATTCCATTATCAACTAATAAAAAATGTTTATGTTTGTTCTTTTTCTTTGAAATTTTAATTAATGTCTACCTTTAGTAGTAACAGTCAAACATTTCTTAATAATCTTGCTTTCTTGGCCAAACATGGTTATAATTTTAAAATAAAATTCTTGAGATTAGTGGCCATGTTTTAATTCCTCTTAATTCAATTACATAGTTATCCTAACATTTCAACGGAATCCCGTCTTTTTCTTAAAATATACCATTGAAGAAGACGGAATTCCGTTGAAATGTCAGGATAACTATGTACTTGAATTAAGAGGAATTAAAACATGGCCTCTAATCTCAAGAGTTTTATTTTAAAATTAAGCATTTCTGCCAAGTTTGGTCAAAAAATTCTTGCCCTTTCTTGGTGTTGGGATTTCTATGTCACAGAACATATTTCCACGTGCTCATGGCGACATAGTAATCAAAAGAAGATCCAGGATGGAAAATTAAATGTTTAGAAATAAAAACTTTTTATTTCATTTCTTTGACGTAATTTTCGAATTTATATAAAATAAAAACGCATTCTTGGGAATCGACATAGATATATTTTCGATTTTTTTTTCAATTTTACGTCAATGCTATGTATGATCTTAAAACCCCTTTTTCAATGTGTAAGTTAAATTATACCACTTAGTATAATTTAAAGAAATTATTTGTTTTCTTCAACAGGAACACAACTACAAACTATATGAAGTACTTAACACTAGAGCTTGACTTGCACTGCACGACTTCTAATGCTAGACTTGATTGCTACTGTGATACAGAACCTTTGTATAGTATAATAAGTACTTGTGTCAGCGATTCGTGTGGTTTTCGTGAATCGCACGTAATTTTCCCAAACAATCTAAATACGGGTACGTGACTTGTATAATAGAAATATAAGCAGGGAAACATTATTTTTTATATATATTAAATTAATTTCTTTAATCACACCAAGCAAAACTTAATCCTATAGTTTTAAAATAATACCCAAAAGTTTTTGATTTACCGCATCTCTTGTAATATTTTTCTTGAAACATACTGTATATACATTTTTTTTAATATTGTGTGTACATTTAGAAACTTTAAGCTATAATTTTGTGTGAATGAACGCTTAACAATTTCATGTGAAATTACTCTGCGAAAAGAACGTGCAGCTTCTTGCTTCCACTTGCTCTATTTATTCTTTCTCCAATTTCCACTAAACTAAAACAACAATTTCCTCTTAAAACACACCGTGACGTAACTTTTCTAAGGTCCAAATATTTTCAATAACACCCGTGAGCCCGTCCTCACACCGAATTCCATTCCGATTTGACACATCTCTAGTCAGTCGAGATACAATACATTTTTCTGCGAACGTCCCGTGGAACACGCTGCCTTTTCAGCAGCTGACCGTGAATGTACCACAATGATGACAGCAATAAAAGTAAATGGAGTCACCATTGAAAGGCATCTCCGTAACAGATCGTTGTCATTTGCATGGTTGATACCATTCACACTGACTACCGTACATCAATACCTCCATAAATCTACAATGATTGATGGAGGGCACGTTGTCGACCCAAATAAAAACATCAGCGTTCCTTTTTAAAGCGTGTAAAACACCTACGTGTATAACAGGAGTCGGTTAGAGTTGTATGTTATGTGCATATACATACATCCATACCTGCAGGATTGTATTTGCAGAGTATTCCGTACTTATTTTATTTCTCCGCGATTGTCTTGTCTGGGCATATAGACATATAAATACGTATAATAACAAAACATAAAATATAATTATACACCAGTCAATAAATACGTAATTTTATTGTTTAAAGACTGACAGGGAATTCTGTTGCACCTATATTATAAACAGATACCCAACCTTGAACTTTCCTTTGTGTATATCGATGTCCCAGACATAAATAAAGGAGTCAATGTTGCAAAACTAATTTATAGGTATTAATACCATATAATTTGCAACAATTTAGGGAGTTGAGAAAACAGCAAATGAATCGCAAGCTGTGGGATGACTGATGACAGTTTTTAGAAGAACAACGTGCTTCTAGAAGTGTTAATTTTGACAGCGCAGGTACACAATTAATTATCACCAAGCTTCTTTGTATAAAGGTAGTAATCAGTAACAAAGCACTTTCAATGTTTTCTTTCATTCAAACAAAAAAAAATAAAACAATTTTATACCTTAATGAAGTGTTGTATAGATATTTTTAGGTGGGTTAATTAGCATACTCAAGGTAGAGGTTTCCAACCTGTCATCCACGAAATTTATTCGGTTATTTTGGACAATACAGCGTCGAGATGAAATTTATATATGTGTGTCTTCCGAATAAACACCTAAATAAAACTATTTAACCGTTTATGTTTTTGTTAAACGAATTACCACGCGTCCGTAACCACGATGGACGCTAACTTGTGTCCATTAGAGCATTTATATTTAAAATAACTGTTCAGCAAACAGCACTCGGGAACGTAGTATGTTTATGATAGTATCGTATTTTTACGGCTATGCCATTTATTGGGAATTGAGTGTTAATTGCGCAATAAACTGCACGGTTCGACGTAACAATTCAACCATTCTTGCAAGTGTGTAAGGTTTATTTACATTAACTGTTAAATGCGACCGAAGAGAATTTCCTAATGTGCGAACAAGATAGCGCGTATAGCCGTAGTGAACGTTAATTTTCCCTTTTCTTTCTGTAATACTACGTTTAATGATGTATTCCCCGTAAATTTAATTCGCATTTAATAAAAAAAAGTGGTGACATAAACCTCCAGTATGTACGAACATCTGTTGAAAATAACAGAACGAGACGCACTTAGATACACCAATTTGGCAATTTCTGCTTTTAAGGCATTGACTATTCATTAAAATTTAGTATTCGTTCGCGTCTACAAAAATCAGTTAACTGTAATCGAACAAGCATTTGCATGAAAGAAGGAATTACAAGTAATAGAATCCCAGACAAACTCAGACTGCTGATAAAATCAAATAAATTAAAGTAATTTACTTTATTATGTCGGTGTTAAAGGAAACAAACTTAAATATCTGCATTTCTAACTTAAGATTAGAAAGCTAACCTTGTTTTATAAAACAAAATTAAATAAGTTTAGCATAGCTAAACGAAACTTAAATAATAAATAAACACTGTAACCACTATGTAATAATTAGGAACAAGAACAGTGCAGTACCGTGATATAGGAACTATACTCTGTTCACGTTTAGAACATAATAGCGGGGGCTGATGTCGGTGTACGAATCACACAGGAACAATTCAGTAATTCAACATTTTTATATGTAGAAAAACACCAAACTACAGGTGAACTTAATTTGTTTAATTAATGTCCATATTAATTTAATTTACAATTAAATTAATCTGCAATTAGTATACAATCTTAATTTATTGTCCATAAATTCACCATAAGGGTCTGAATTTTGGTGTAAATATTATTTGCCTTATTAGTCAACATGTTGAGCATATTAATCTATTCACTTGTAAAATCTAAATCAAGGCAGATGATGAATTTGCTGTTATCATTAATTCCCCACCTTATCTTCCACAATATTATCAAGTTGATGGATTTTATTTTCTTCTGCAATATCATGAGTAATAGCACTTTCCCAATGTTCAGCATTTACAGATTTAATCCCTCAAGCAGCAACCTGTTTATTATAATGATATCGAAATGGTTCAAAACGGCAATCTGATGTTAAACTTAACAAAAATCACGAACCAAAATGACATAAATAAAACTGACATTCCGTTTTATCCAACATAAAATTCATTTGCAGAAGCAAGCGCGGGAATATCAACTTTAACCATTGTAAATTTGCCTGGAATTTCAACCAATCACAAGCCAGAAAATATTGCCCTATTCTCTCTAACGCTATATTCTTAACGTGAATAGAGTATAGTGCTGTTATCCAGATCCGGATAATTTACCATCCGCTATCGAAAACCTCGGCTCCATACTATTGAAAATCTCGTATCTGGTGTAATAAAATAAGATTTGTTGATTTGTTGAATACCAAGGTTTTATAGCGCCTGTTATACTAACAAGCAAAGTCACGCAAGTGCACACTTTCGATTTTGATAAAATATTGTAGACATGTAGAGCAGTGAAGAATGATCGACCTGAATCTTTTCTGCTAATATTCAGATCACTAAAGAAAGAGGTAACACACGCGCAGACAAACGTGAATGTATAGTGGAGATCAATAGTGAAAGATATAGTATTGGTCAAAAGTTGTAAACAAAATAGTGCGGATTAAATGAAGGGTCAATGTAGTACAAAAGAGATAAAGATATGAAAATGTAAAGGAAGAAAAAAAATTTCCATTAAGATGTGATAGGAATGAATAAATGGAACTGATGTTGCAAATGTCAGTTCTACAATTGGCTGCGTTTCTCGACCCGGTTTATACAAAACCAGGGGTCGGCAAACTACGCTTATTTCAATCCCGCCCGCAAGTTTCAAATGGCAAGTTGTTAGTTTAGTTACTGCTGAAAGTTTTTCTCATCCACAATAGGAGTTAACAATAGGAGGAAATTATTGTACCGGAATGTATCTACATCTACTATTCATCGACTGATAGTCAACTAATATCACGGTAAATAGATCGGTTTATTCATTTACTTTCTAAATAATATTTCTAATCTTAATTGTTATTGGGTTTTAAATATTCTAGAAATAGATTTGCAAAAAAAGCTGAAAAAATGTGCCCACAGAAAAGGATTTGCTTCAATCAGTTGGCCTCTCGGCTAATACGACTGTGAAGAATTGAGGATGTCAGAATACGCCTATGAATGGAGGAGACAAAAAATTTCAAGTGGTTTAGTTGGTTCTTTATGAGTCAATAGATATTGCTGGTACTATGTCCAAGTGTTTTTGTTTATTTGAGGAATTTATACCGAATTTGGAATTTGCTTCTGTGCACAGTCTGCATGCAACAGGCGTAGATATCTTCAAAGAAGTCGAGAAATATATAACTCAGTATAATTTACGGTTGAGTCAGCTAAAGTCTATTACCAGTGGTGGTGGTACATATGTGTTGGACGGGGAAAGAATTAACAGGAAATAACTTTAGGGCTTGTGAAGAAGCTAAATGTGCAGAGCTTCTCATAACTCAAGGGATATGTCATCAAACATCTCTATCTGTTTTGCATTATTGAACCAATTGTGACAGTGGTTAATCCGCTCAGGATGAGTTAACCATTACTGGTTTCTTGAGTTTTTATTACAGATCAAATATATATTAAGCAACCGTTTGTTCAATAGTAGCGGAAAATTTTTATTAAGATTTTTCGAACTCAGCGTAGTTAATACCTAATAATTTCTTAAATGAAAAAAATATTAACTTTCGCTGAAGTCTCACAAATATATCTCACAATTCATTTCTTTTGACCTAAGTTGGATTAGAATCCCTGAAAATGGATTCTATTGTACTTCAAAATTTATGGACAGATGCTTTCAAGGTCATATTGAATTATTAGTGTGTGTTTCAAAATGCTCTAAAATATTAATCCAATTTCTTTCTTCATAACACAACCAGGTGTTTCAGGTTTTCTGAACTTTTTTACATCTGTTGGCCGCAAGTAAAAGGTATCTTCCATTGAATTCCTGACAAGGTTTTTTTGCAATTTTTTGGCGTTCTCCGTGAACTTTATAATATTTTTCATTGTTTGATTGTATATTTCAGGATGGTTTGTACTTTTCTGGGTACTAAACATATAGAAAATACTAATTATAACAATAATATTTTTTTGTAATGTCAAAGTCATAGTCCACCAAATAAAAAGTATTCGGCCATTTGGAAACGTTAATAAATAATACGAATAATTTAAAATAAAACTATTGACGGCTATACGGAATGTTACAGAAAAATTCAAAAATATACAGGCTGTTCTCTTTGAAAAATTAAGTTTTGTAACTTTAAAATTCTTTGATAGGTCAGCAATTTTTAGGCAGCCTCTATGATATGGAGGCAACTTTTTGCTACGTTCTTTTTCGATACAGTTTTACGAATAGAAACACCTCATAAAAAGAAATATACCTACTTATTAGAGTTTACAACTTGGGTTGCTAAATTTAATTTTTGTGGCGACCTGGCCCTGTCCTAAAAAAGTTTGCCGACCCCTGATATAAACCATTTCGAGGAATAACGGTCTCTTAAATTCCCTCTCTCTTGTCAAGGATGGGAACATAGTCAAAGTCAAAATTATGGCTGGCCCAAAGTGAATGATCAACTAAGGCACTACTATTGTTAGCAAATTTGCAGTCCTGCGCCTATGTTGTTGGATCCTGCACCTCAGGAGTTGATTGGACTCACATACGTACATCGGTCAATCCGGTCAACTTCCGAGGCGCAGGATCTAACAACACTCAAAAAAAGTGGGGAAAATTACCTCAAAAATGAGAAGCAACTTTCCTACCACCCATTATTGGGGTAATTTTTCTGCACGTGTAAAATTACCGAAGAAATGTAAGGTAGAAAAATTGCTTTTTTGGGTAATTGTTGGCACTTATTTCTTGAGTCTATCATGTGCAATAGTGCCCTATCTTTAGCAGCATCTTAAAATGGATTGTACGTAATTCGCTTGCCTCATCTTATCTTACATGTATATATATAATATGATACTAGTTTCTCTCGGCAGTAATTTCCAATGAAATGTATAGCTTATCACTGCTACAACGGCTTAATTGAGCAAATTATAACTCCTATTTACAATCTGTACTTATTATAACCAGAGCAAAGGCAGAGAAGGAAAACTTCTTGATTACTACTCATGCTTGAATAAAAAAGATATCGAGGTATTATTTACATGACAAATTATTTCCCACTGATTCGTCTCGCTCTCGAGAATAATTATTATTTAGACGTGAAAGGAACGGTCGGCCTAATTTATCCGTAAAAGGCCTATTAATAGTGCAGCCGAGGTTTAACTTAATAATGTCAATTTGTCAATCATTTAATTAAAGCTCGAATCGGTTTAATTTAGATAATGGACGTCAGGTACACGCGGACCTGTGAAACGTGGATGGGAACGGAGTCCGTAAAGTGGCATTTCGAGTAGCCCTTATCTATAGATCTATCCAGAGTTCGGCAGCTATTTGTTATTTTCGGAGATAAGCCATCAATAAACTCGACCTATTAGTTCTCAATTGGTCGTTAATTTGAAACCTCGCGATCACGGAGATGATCATTTGTTCTCCCGCTACGCTTTTGCTCTCTTTCTTAGCTGCCTTCCGATGCGCTTATGTTGTTCGTGTTTGTGTGTATCGTTTTCGTTCCTTTTTTTTCTGGTCCGATATTTTTCTTTCTCTATTTTGACCGCTCGGGTTATTTGCTCCACTCTACCCCGGACAGTTAGGTTCACGCGTGTGTAGGTACTGTCCGTTTGAGTAATTCGATTTGATACTCGCATTCCACGTCTTAAGCTGGTGCGCGTTTCAAAAAAAATTCTCACGGGAGCCGTTCATTTTTTTCGTTTTAATTAAGTTTACGTTTGGCTAAAGATTAATGATGAGTACTGACGTTTGCATACCAAGGATTCCTTAAATCCAAGCGCATTTTTAAACTGTTTATCAGCCAAAATCAATCGAGCGATTGGAAGGGAGTTTTACCTAACGTTACAACAAAAATAACTCATTAACTAACGACATTTGTTTTATTCTTCAGAAGTAATTGTTTTTATGCTACCATTGTTCAAGAAAGAAGACAATAAAAATTGCGTTAACTACGGAGGCTAGAAAAAAGTTTAAGAAAACCAGGTGACTCAGTATTGGACAAAGGATAAGGGATACTCTAAAAAAGGTTTTACGTATACTGAAAAAGAAATAAGCAGAAGAACCTGAAGATGGCAAGTTTTGGCCGAAACATGTAGCAGAAGTTTATTTCGTTTTTAGGATTAATGATATAAAAAATTAATCTAGCACAATGTTCTGTTATTTATTATACTATTCCTACAACTTTGCCGTAAAACAAAAAAAAAACTTACCAGAAAAAAATATTCGATTACAAAACTGAAGCTAAGTTCTTATATATAATACAAGTCACTCCATACATCTGGGAGTGTAATTTGTAGTGATTACAAAACATTTCTGTGTATTACACAATGTAAGACAAAATATGGATGTAGTTACGCATTTATACACCGAAAAAAAAGATTTGCTGATTCAACCAATAATTGGTATATTCAACTTTTTTTGTATTTAAATATGCTTAAACCCACTCGAAAATGTTAACGAATTACGCAGAATTAGTTGCGTGAGTGTTGTTACTCAATCTGCAAAGATAATTTTAAACCTTGCCAGAAGAAATTAACTTTTTGAGTTTAATTTAAATATACTTACTTAACGAAAAATGATAGGTATTAAGTCAAGTAGGTTAAGTGTCCACTAAGGAACATCTTCAGGTTAGAATTATAAAACAATTTTTACATATTTTATGATCCTGACCTGAAGATGTTCGTTAGTGAATGAAACCGGTAATCTTTAAAGAATTTGTGCGAATTGGACCATTTCACTCCTTTTTCTTACTACAATTTACTCACACAGAGTCAAAAACCATGATTATATTAAGTTAAGTGTTATGTCTTATTTCAACGTGAGCAATTTGTTGTATTAAATGCCAAAATTACATTGATGCAAAACTGCTTTTCAACGGATAATGTTGCATTCTTACAGCAAATTATGCGGGCATTCAAATTTGTTTTGCAAAGTATATGTTCACCTCAAGAAGTGTAAAATATCGAAGTCGGTATACACAAAAAAGAAAAGTGCGGTCCACAAGTTCCTGTTCACTGTTAGATGTTCACCAAGTAAACCCCACATTAATATTTTATAATGGATTTGGCATGCCATTTGTGTTGAATATGTGTTATTCTTATTGCTAATGTGAAACGGGAGAAGCGCCATCTTTACGACACTTTCTGCAATACATACAGTTATTTAACGTATTTGCTATTATATGAGCAGAAAACTACCATAATAATGTTTAGATCAGAGCAGTTGTTTAGCAAAGTTAAGATTAAATTTGGAAAAAAGGCAATTTCGGCATCGTAACTGCAATTTTCATTACCCTAACCTTATTTCTTAATACAGTTTCCTTTTTTGTTTATTTCACATACCTCGATGCCTTTCTTTTTGCCACCAACCTACTTTTATGTTTTTCCAGCTCAGCAACTTACAATGGCTTAGCCTTAGTTCTGATTGCATATCGAATATTTATTTATAATGTGTAATCTTACTTTAACCTATCTTTTGGCTGTGTCACCATTCCTTCACTCTCTAAACATTTGTTTTCTCGATCAATGGAAACTAGCAGATATCACTTACATTTAAAAATAACGCTAGTTACATAGTTACATATGTCTTTGCAACATCAAACATTTTTGACATACAACTAAAATATGTTCTAAAATTGTATAAAATATATACTTTGATACATAAAAGTTTTTGCTAAGGCTTTTGATCAAGTTGCACCTTTTAATTCAAAAACTTTCGTTGTCAAATCAACCACTTTTTAGGGTTAAATCACGTTTATGTAGACTCTTACTATGTTTTAGAACTCAGACATTATTCTTTTTCTGTAATAGACAGAGAAACTGAAATGCAAGGAATGAAAGATATATGGAAGATAGAATAAAAAGACAAACGCAGCATCTTTTTAGAGAAAGCCTTTCACAAAGTTCGCAAAATAAATAAAAGTTGAGGAACAATATTAAATGCTATTGACAATCACAGTAAAAATCTCAAATTAAAAAATCAAGCAAATGACAAAGCAGTGAAATATAAATGGTAGAAACCTGAAAAGAGTCAGCAACGTAACAAAACGCATTTTTTGAGGATAATACAGCAGAGAGATGGAAACACTTACAACTAATTCTAAATGCTGAGAAAAAAATCTTAAGAAATTAATGGAAACTTTGACAACAGAAGAACAAATACAAATTCAAATAAGAATTGATGAAGATGCAACAGGTCAAAAGCTTTAAGTATTTAGAAGCACACTAATGAAAACACAGAGACTCGAAATTTAACTGAACAAAGATTGGAGAAGGCCAATAAAGCATACTAACACTAACACTGTAATAAAAATAAAAAATATCACATCAGTAATCATCACACAATGACATCGTATGTAATATTATATTACATTGCAAATATGTATATCAACCCATATACGTTTCAAGACATTTTAACATAAACTTTAATAGCAAAGCTCTCATCCTCGGCAGTAGCACTAAATTTGCGATGGTAAGCTTGCTTTGAAACGTGGTCCAGTGTAATGAACAATGTTAAGGTGTTTTAAAGTTGGGTGCTGTTATACGTGACAGAGGAGTTCTGACAGTTGCAAGTTTGCAGTTTGAGTTGCATTTTGAGTATTTTTGTCATGCAGAAAAAAAACTAAGTTTGAATGAAACTTAAATAATCACAACAATTTTTGTTTGTGATGTTTGTTTAATATTATTCTATCTACCTGCTACAGAATAATATCAAAAAGACAGTTGTAAAATTTCGCTGCGGCAACATTTGCTTGGACATGATTTATCACAGCAGGATATTTTCCAGATGCGTAGCTTACTGGACGATAGATGAAATATAAAAGAAAAGAGTAATGAATCAAACGAAAATTGAAGTTCACAGACTTCACCTATTTACTTTCAATTGCAAGGCATTGTAGTGTATGATTCGTATTGCGGAAATGAGGTACTTACAAAGAGTGTAAGGATGGAACCAACACTTGCAAGAGTTAAGTAATGACGAAATGACAGGAGAAAGATTTTTTAGCAGCAGGTGTAATAATATAGTAATAGTTGATTGTTGGTCTTCTTTTTCCTTTTAACAATAACTTATTCAACAACAATTACGCATCAAAATCTCTACGTGTTGTCAAATATAAACAGAAGAACAGACAATAGATTGATCATTAAAAGATAAAATTCATAAGTCATTCGATCATACACAGTATTTTATGAAACAGTGCATGGAACTGAAGAAAAAAAGGCACTATTTTCGAGTGAAAGCTGCATCATAAATATTGTACAACGAAAGTGGGACATTTATTTTATCAATGGTTGATCTTTGCGTGTCTCGCACGTATGTCTCGTACGTAAAGTTGTCAATCTTCGCGGCCATAAACTGTGAAAACGTGATTCCATTTCGAGAAACACTTTCAAAACACACTCAAGTTCTCTTCGCAGGCCGACGCGGCTACAGCTGAGGTAGGTTCAGTAGTGCGTCATAAACGGTGAGTCGATTGACCGACAATCAACTCTGAACTCAAATAAACATATCACAAACAGCTACCAGAACGGCCACGGTGACGATGATGTATTGATAGGTCTGTGTTTATTAGTCGACAACTCGGCATGATAGATGTCGCTGAAATTCTGTTTATCTAATGTATGTAAAGTATATCGTTTTTCTTTCGCAGAAAAAAACATAATATACAGTTTACCTAATACATAGTTTTATTTCTTTTAGCAAACATACATCCTCATAAAGATTCTTATAGGTTATTGCGCAAGCTTTACTTACCTCGATCAACAATCCTCCCAAATAGATTTTTCCCTCTTAAGAAATTCTTTGTCGTGCAGTTCCATCTTCGATTCCTAAACTGATACTGGCATTCCTGTATCGCTTGGTTGGCACCTTTCGCGATGGCTTGAAGTACGCCGTGATTTTCTCTGACCAACTTCTGCTGTTTCTTCCTCAAGGTGTTGTGAATCGACGTTCCGTACATGGGGATGCCTGGCGCCAAGGGTGACAAATTATTCGGCTCCCCAGCTTTCGCTATGCCCCTATGGACAAACGCCAGAAAAAAAATATCATCAATAAGCCTTTAGCCTCTTTAACTCTGGACAAGGTAACGCGATAAGTCGTTTCGTTAAAGTTTATTTTAGTTCTCAAGGGGACGACATTTATGCGCGCTGTTGATTTCATTAGGTAACGTAAATATCCAATACAAGATAAAGCTATTAGTTTAAAGAAGTTGCGCATTAAATCGGCGTAGATATAAACTCGGGGTCTATGTGAGGTAATTAACTTTAATACTGCAATAAATACCCGCCAGGATTCCTGGTATTATCATCGGCTACTGCAGCAAAATAACAGAAACTTACGAATTATGTTAAGCATATAGATGGGTTACAAGGTTGCTATTGCAAATGTACATAAATAATAACTTAAAATTTGGCATAATTATAAATAAACAAATTTTATTAAATTCCTTTAGATGACGCTTGTAAAATGAATTAATGATTAAATCACACCAACGTCAACAATATCAGCGCACTTTCGTATTGATGAAAAATCACTCCCTCCGATGTGTGTGTCTAGTATCTGGTATCAGTGTTAGTCGAGTCTTGATGCGCGATACTACAATTCTC